>JBBPLX010000443.1:0-22900 GCA_038090015.1 Leccinellum albellum | reverse complement strand
AATTATGGCGGATCCGAGCGCAGTTCCGCATTGCGCCCATTTCGCCAAGTGGGACCAACAGGGTATGGAACAGGACATTCGCTATTAGACTGCCCTATCCTATGTCGCTGTTCACCTAGACCTAGTGCGAGCCATGGCATGTCAGTTAAGTATGCGAACTGCTCACATCGTAAACTTGAAAGCTTGAAGGTCAACCACGTTTGCACTTACCGCGAGCTGCGGCATCCATTTCGCTGACACAGTTGATCTCTATCAACTACAATCGTGCTAGGCTGATACACGAAATGGTTCTAGCCAATTGTTATCATGGAAGTCGAAGGAGCCTGGGATCCTACAAGAACCAAGACTAAGACATTCCAAGGGATGTACGAACGAGTACCGGGTATGAGTCGCCATTCCCGACAGGTTCCGGCATAGTCAGATGCCTTGTAGTCAAGTTCCGATAAACCGGGCTTCTCACAAGGAGGAAACGAGCACTAAGCTGCAAATGCCGGTGACCTGAGATCGTTGTGACCTATATATAGCACAGGCAGATAGGAACAATATTTACATACCATGCGTACGGTTTTACGGCCTGGGAAATTTGATAACGAGATGGAGATGCTCTGAGTGGGGGACAAGAGCGCCGTGCCTTGTCACAATTGTTGACGGAAAACTCACCTAGTATGGGCGTACCTGGACCCACGTGACGAGTGTGGTTCAACCAAGCACTGGCAGTGATAGAATTGACATACAAATATATCGGAGAGCCCGAGAATGCAAAATCAAATAAATACATGCAATGGAAACTGAGAAAGAAACGAGGGCGAGATCATATGTGAAGCGTTTTAATGGGATAGTATAACTTGTCGTCTAGTACATTCGCGGACCCCAAATTGCCCAGAAAGGCAGCTCCGTAACCCGATCCTTCGCACCTACACTTAAACCCAACGGGTCCAGGAACGCACATACAACGGACGCCCCCACAACGACGAACGCGACGGCAGCGCAACAGTGTGCCAGCATGCCCTCGATGTGACAACATGACGGCTTATTGGTGCAAGGACCCATATCTGGAAAATAACTTCTGATTTGAAGGACCATTGCTGCTTTAGAGACAGGACTTCAGCTGTCCCCGCCATCTCTGTGTAGTCAGCTTGGGGGCAGGATCAAGAGCAAAACGGATCTGAGGTATCCACTTGAGACTGACGAAGTCGACAGCTATTTATGAGCTCTGCTTTGATGGGAGGAAGGGTTGGTCGTGATTCGTTCTGGAGGCCATCACTTCTACGATACGAGCAAAGTTGGATCCGGTGGGGTAACACCGACGACATCGCAAGGCGAAGGAGGGCGCGTTTGATTGCACACGTACTGTCAGTGTATTCTCCCAAGAAACCTGTTCCCCAGCTCTTAGTTTGACCATCAAGCACTCATACCACTTTGCAATGATAAACAGAATCACGAAAGGGAGTGTAAGATGACACCAAGATCTAGGAGGAAGCGCGAGTCACCCCGTTCTATCTTGAACTCGTTTCGTGCTGATCTTCCAGTTCACATGGTATTTTTCCGTCGGCTCCCTGGCCCACTTGCCCCCGTATACACGCACCCATGCTCACGCGGGTGATCTGAACTCGATACCAAGAGAGAACAGATGTCCGAGCTTGCCAATGGTCCTCACCTCCGACGCTGCGTATTTATTCCGAAATAACCACTCTGAATGCCAGTGGCCACCGCTTTATTGTCTTTATTGGTCAAATTCACAAGTAGAAATGCGATTTCTGTGTCGATGTCAAGAACGAACTCTCCTACTAGCGTACCGGCCGTAGACCGTGGTTGTGTAGGAACCACTTGGACCTGGATCGAAGACAAATATGATGGAGCCAGGAAATGGACAGGACAAGGCCTATGAAGGAGTTTGGAGAAAGTAGGAAAGAGAGATCATGCATTTCTACTGCATTCTATAGCGTGCAATACTATGCGCCCGCTACAGCATTCAGTCTCGTGCAAAATCGTTGGAGACAACGTCACTGGCAGATATGGCCGGCCAGGACTAGAAACGATGTCACACACCGAGCACTGGCACAGTTCCCTCGATGTGCGATTCAGTGAACACCTGATACCTTCAAGCTATCGGTAACTAGAACACATCTGCGCCGATATAAAACACCTCCTAAATAATAGTATCGTACTGCAAAGATCCAGTACCGGAACGAGCCAAACTATAAATACCATGTTATCACAAGAAAACATTCTGTCTTGCCCTTCTCGCTGAGGACCAATCAAGCAGAACAACTCCTATGCATCATTTCCTCTATCCTCCAGCTGGATTTCCTCACTACCCTCCTCGCCCGGGTGGCTACTCACGCCCGCGAACGCGATCCCAGAGACAGAGTGATCCCGTCCAGCAACGCTCCCAGAGCGCGAAGAGATCCCAAAAGCACCATCGATCCCCTCTAACCGACCACGGCTATCCTTGTCGAATAGCTCACGCATGCTGATCACAAATTGAGGGGCGATGGGGAACATGGTGATTGTGTAAAAGAGAAAAAAGATGAGTTCCCAGACAGGGGGTAGCGGGTACCCATCCGCGGCTACTATCATTTGGCCGATATTGTTGAGCAAGTTACTGTGTCATGGCACAAAACTCTATCAATGGTGCGATGGCTAGATTGTGCGTGCGCACGGACCACCAATACTATGACGAACGACGTACACAAAGAGATAAGCAACACCATCCTTGACGATCATGGACACATATCGGTTGGGCTCCCAACGTCTTATCGCCTTGTACATTGCAATTGATTGCTTCACCAACGGAACGAGCGCAAGGGTCAACAATAGGGCATCGAAGAGAATCAGGTAGGTGACCACATATTTCATGTAAGGGCCAATTACAGTCAACACCTCAGTGCAAACTGAGTAATCGAGCACTTGGCTGATTCTAACTAAATGAAAGACAGAAGGGGCTGAATTTCACATGTGTACTCATCATTCTGACTGGATGGAATCATACCTATGTCATCAACGTACGGGTTGTAAAAGATAGCTTGCAAGACGAGATCCCAAGCTACCCTAATCGTGAAGCAAAGCAGAAGGATAGTAAGGATGATTTTTGAGCGATTCCAAATTGCATGAACACGCATAATCATTAAAACTGATCCAAGTCAAGATATTTTAATGGAATAACGGACCATATAACTCACATGAGGAGGCCCAAGTGAATACTCCGTATGTCCAATGATTAGAGTAAGCGAAACCAATGCCTTTGGAGGTATAGATAGGATATGGTGATCAAACATCGTGGATTAACATTGCAATACTTACACCTAACTGATTGTGAACAGGGGTAGCCTATCAATGGAAATGAAACACGTACGTCTATCACCGTGACATGCTATCATTAGAAATCGATTCATTTATTGAAAGGAAAAACTAACCTTCACAGGCCCAGGCATGAACGTGGTGCCAACTTGAAATAGACATGGTCATTACAGCGAGCCTTGACTAATTATCTTGAACATACCCAGCGACACAGTTCTTGAAAACCAGATTAAAGATAGATTATACTTTGCATGATCATGACTCACATCGCATAATAGATACCTACATAACGGACCTGTGCGATGTGCATGGGTCACTGCGAGAGCAATGCGTGGGAGGATTTTACGCACTATCAGATACAACATGGTTACCCATGTCCAGGATTTGCTCTGCAGTGCTATCAGCGAAAGGACGATTGCAATGTTTTTTTTTTGCCTGACCCAAATATGTTCAACCTATGAAGATATTAAGCGGGTAAATAGTGAGGGAGGGGACACCATGTATACCTCGCTGGGAAGCATGAGGACTGTTAACGAAACAGTCCCAAAGTTTAGTAACTTTACACGCGTAAGGTGTATACTTGCTCACTATAATCATATACCACGACGATCACTTGTGCAACTGGATAGCAGCAATGTGTTAGACTAATAATCAATACTACGGTTCGCAAAGAGCTATACGGGATACACTATTGTTTAAGAACAGTAGCTGAACGGCCGACTGCACGTCAGATGACATGGCGTGGAAACGGATGGCAGTATCTGGATAGTATTTAGGTTAATAACGACAGACGATGAGGATGAAAGAATGAGACCGAGTCACCTGGTAGGACGTGTAGCTTTTATGGCCACCCAAAGCGTGGGCCGGTAATACAATCAATTCTCCGACACAGCGCAGAGAGGCAGAAATACCACTATCAAGAACTCGTCAGCCACAGTCCGCGATCAGCAGATGCCAGTAATGCATACCAAGGCAGCGCGTGATGGTCATGCATCTAAGCGGTTAATGCAATCCCGCCAGCCACCGAAGGTGATGGGCTGATAGCACTGCCTTCAATATTTGCAAGATACTCGACTGAGCAAATGGTATCAGTTCAATATTGACAATGTGTGGTCACCGTTGATCAGACATGAGTTTTTTTATGATGGATGATGAGGCTGTTCCTGCCAGTGAAGATTTAGCGGATCGCACTCCGGAATGTGCTGATCGATGCATGGAATGAAATGAAAAGGCAGTCACACTGGCCGTTGTGACTGTTGATGGACAAGGTGGTAGAACCAAAGGACATGCAGCGCAACTACAGGCCAAGGTTGCTATAGATGCTTTCCAAATGCACTCACAGACGAGTTGCGACCTGAGGTGCTAGGCAGTTCTGTTTGGGCGCTGGATACCTCAATGGCAGGAGCGAGAGTAGCGTATGGGATCAAGATCCACTGGTAAGGTTGCAGTCTGGACTGTGTGCGAGAAGCACCCAATCGCTTGCGGCCTCGGGCGCATCGTCTTTTCCATTCGAATGGGCACCTCGACATTTCATTTGCTCCTACGGAGTTTGTAGAAGGGTGGACAGCTTATATCGATTTCGGACCCAGGATCTGAAGCGCCAAAGCTGTGCGTGATGATTGGGACAACGATGATGAAAACCACGACGAACCAGGGGAGATAGTATGTATGCAAGGGCAAAATGAAAAGGCGAGATTGACTAAAAACGACGTTATCGCTCCGGGTCTAGGCTCTTCGTGAAGCGGAGAAGGGGGAGTACAAAAGGGAGAGGAAGACAGCATCAAAAGATCTGGGAGGAAGTGTATCACCTGGATGCGCGGTGTGTTTCGTGCTGATCTTTCAGCTCGCATGGTATCCTCCGTTGAATGGCTTCGTGCGCGACGTCGTTCCCCGGTTCACGTGTCCCCGCCCACACGCGCAGTGATCTGACTCAGTAACAAGAGGGGACCAATGCCTGAGCTCATTGTTGCGCGTGCGAACCGAAGCCAAACTTCCCTGCCTCCGCTTCCACTGCATACCACACTCCAGCCGACGCTGCGCATCCTGAAACGTGGCAGCACCAAACCTCGTCGTTCCAGAGATCGATGGTCGCCTGGTGGAAGGAGGCGCCCTGGATTTATGGATTTGTAGGTGCGTCACTGTTTTCGACTTATTATGCTCGCATGTCACCGATATATTGGACAACAGATGAGATGCCACGATCGGCAGGGGTAATCTTCTTTCCTCCCTTCTTTTAGTGGTCGTACCACCCACCATGACCTTACCCCAGCGGGTGTTGGAGATAACGTTATGGGCATTGGCTTTCAGCATATATCATGGGTCCCATATGTCTGATCTGATAATGTCGACGATTATTGGAATTCCTCCTGATCAAGGTGCAATTAGATCCGGCCAGATCAAATTATGAAGCTCCGGCAGACGAGAGACTGCACTTTAACCTTGCACATACATCGAGTATCAATTTCTTTTCGGCGATTTTGTGGATAAACTGAGAATCATACAATTTCGCATGTTAGATAAGCGACACAAATACACGGACTGCGGATGACATCGATGAAGAATGAAAAGGGAAATGACTGACACGGCCGGGATGTCACGACCCAATTTCTCCACCAACGGTGCTGGGATCTTATGTAGCGAGTTCAACACTTGGCCTCTGCTTGCGCTTTCTCGGACAACTGCTGCTCCCGGCGTTTACGAGCGAGATAGGCACGTCCGGCGCGGCTCGTACTTTCCCTTCCGAGGATATCAGAAATCCAAGCACCGGTCTCAGCAAGCAACGGGAGAGATATTGACCCGACGTCCCACTTCGGACCCAGGCTGGATAGTAATGTCTGCGAAGGCGCTGGGTGACGAGAGGTGAGATTAGTATGAAATGATGCGAGGGGAGAATAGACCGACCACTGTATGGTTCACCGATATCACCACCAAAAGACTCCCCGGTCAGGGCATATACGACGTCCTCCGTGGCGACATTTCCGGTCGCTCCAGGGGAATAAGGGCACCCGCCGAGACCGCCAACAGATGCATCGAACGAACGCAATCCTAAATCGAGCGCAGTGAATATGTTGGCGAGTGCCGTCCCGTTTGTGTCGTGAAACTATTCGAAACAGTGTCAGTCAAGCTACGTGATGCAGTAGAGGTGCACAACTCACATGTCCTGCAAGTTTGCTTGGATGGAATTCCTTGCAGGCCTCCTCCAGCACTGCACGCACGCTGGCAGGGGTACCCGCGCCCGTCGTATCTCCCAGGCTGACCTCATAACAACCCATCTGGAGCAGCTCCCTCGTGACGTCTCGTACCCTACGTGGGTCCACGCGTCCAGAGTATGGACATGTAATCACGACCGAAATGTATCCGCGTACTCGTAGTCCTTTGTCGCGAGCAGCGCGTGTCACAAGTTCGAGGCGAGCCAAGGATTCCGCCACTGTGGCATTGGTATTTGCTCGCGAGAAACCGTCCGTCGCGGCGGTGAATATCGCTACTTCTGTGATTGGCGGCGGAGGCTTCGCGGAGGAGTCGGGGGAGAGAATCCGGAGGACTTCGTCAAGACCTTTGCTGTTTGGGACAAGTACAGAGAGTTCAGCGTTTGGGATGGGTTTGATTAGAGATAGTACTTCGGCTGTCCCGGCCATCTATGTATGGTCAAGTACATGGTCGCGTAGATCAGAACTCGAGCAGGACCAAGAGCAAAGAGACGGACCTGAGGTACCCATTTGGGACTGACGAAACTGCCTGCTTCGATGTTCTGCAGTCCTGCTCGGCCAAGTCTATTTATGAGCTCTGCCTTGATAGGAGGAGGGATCGGTCGTGATTCGTTCTGGAGGCCATCACGCGGGCCAACTTCGACGATGCGAACAAAGTTGGATTCGGTGGAGTAACACCGACGACAGCGCGAGGAGAAGAAGGTGCGTTTGACTGTGCGAGATAGAAACATCGTGGTCTCCGACTCAATTTACTTTCTCGTTTCCCATAGTACTTGTACAATCCGGATCATAATTTCTTCCCAAGATACTTGTCCCCCGGTTCTCGGTTTGGCTGTGACTTTGGAATGAGGCATCGTACTCTCTGGCCCCCATTTCCGTCAAAGGGTGTCGCGCAATCCTCTCTGCCAGTGCACCAGGATCGACCTGTTGCGCCATCGTGGAGGATGCTCTCAGCATCCAGTTGATCATCGTTGAGGGGAGTGCTACCGCATCTGTGCTGCAACCGCTTTGAGGGGCTCGACCGCCAATCCAAGGATGGCGGTAACCTCGCCTGTTATGGCGGACGTGGCAGAGGTGAACGCAGAGGGCGAGTTCATACTGGACAGTGAATTCCGTTCACTGGATGCATCCTGCACTATTAATGGATTACGGCTACTGGCAGTGTCACCGCTCGTACCATTCCCTCTCTGACCTTGTCGCACTGGGCAGTACACTTCGCCTGATATCGCTATTGGGATATCAGAATGCAACGACTTTCGTCCGTTCATTGGGGTTCGAGCTATCCTAATGTGGAAACCTTTCAAGCAAATATTCGTCTGCAACATGAAATTGAGAAATCAATCAATCGACAAGTTCACTGTTGGACTCTTCCTCCAGGCAGTGAAGCGCCATAGTAGACTCGGCTTTGACTTCGGCACCCTTTCTCATCTCTCCCGCATTCCCAGCTTGACTACGCTTTCGTTTGTGCCGCATGGAACAATCACAGTCGACCAAAGCGCACTCCAAGACTATATGCTTATCTTCTCTGCATTGCAAATGATGCGTGTAGAAGTTGAATCGATCACCCCTGTTCTCCACCTGCGGTTATTGAAAGGCACAAGTTTCGTTCCTTGACCCATTTTACCCGATGCATGATGTTACGTCCCTTGATAGCACTATAAACATCCTGTATGCGGCGGTTCCAACTCATACTTTCCACTATGTGTCTTCAAACCCTGAGACTGGAAAATTCTACGCTCGCGTCGAAAGACTGTTATCATATCATGCAGTTGAACTTCATGGGAATACATATCAATCCGCATCAAATTATCTGAAAGATGACGATCTAGCGCAGCCATCCCAGGCGGTCTGACAAAGTTTATCCAGTATCCGCTGGAGAGCCTGTGCGTAGCCCTGGACACGCGAGCTTACTACACTTTCCCTTAAATC
This sequence comes from Leccinellum albellum, assembly GCA_038090015.1. Taxonomy (NCBI): domain Eukaryota; kingdom Fungi; phylum Basidiomycota; class Agaricomycetes; order Boletales; family Boletaceae; genus Leccinellum; species Leccinellum albellum. The sequence goes on along the minus strand of JBBPLX010000443.1, from coordinate 14,465 downwards.
ATTGGCAGTCGAGATCCTCTGCAAATGGAGCTCACCAGCATGACACGGTCGACTGTCATTGAAACAGAGTCCGTTCCAGCGACGGCAGCTCTCTTTGCATTAATTTTGAACCCTGGCTGGTACATTTATAAGTGGTGCCGCTGGGGTATGGGGAATTACCACAAGGACTGGGAGGTCTACATGAAGCGGTGGAAAGAAGTGCGCGGGCTGGCACACGAAATGTCTTGGGAAAGGTTCAAAGGAGCGGAGCGAAACACAATACGATACACGTCACTCCGTACACTCCAGGCTGTACGGTAGTCTAGTAGTTTGGGCGAATCATGTCGTGAGTGCTGGTTCAAAGTTACTCAAATGTGAAGAATAACACTCCGTTATAATATAACATGACTTATCAGTGGTCGAGAGGCCTCCCAGTTTGTGGGATATCACCATACACTGTCGTGCAATCATGACGCAATGCTGGCGCAAGTTTTCCGCCCTGCGACGTCCCTTCGGAACAGTATTCTGGACCAGTGATCCGTCCATTCAAACCAGGCACCTGTTGGCAGACGATGCACGAGCTACACAAGGAGAGATACTATCGGGAATTAGTGATTCCGTACGCAGATGCGACTGCATCGCACTGTTTTCGGCAGACGCGCTGAAACGCTGAAATTTGTCTGGGTTAGCTCTTGTTGTTCCCGATAGTCGTGTGGATGATGCGGAGGTTCATCACCAGTTAAGTGAATCAGCTCTGCTACTGTTTTGAATGAGTAAAGATGAGGAGTGAAACTCACGCCTCGCATGATGGAGTGTGATACGGAGCCACTGGAACAGCGTGGAGGGATATAGGTTCCGGACATGAGTGGGCGCTGATGCTTGCATGGGTTGATCGATATCAATAAGAGGTGGCTTTCGACCTCAAGTATCGTAATAGCTGGGTTGTCAACCGGTGATCCGGAAGACTCCAACCACTCATCGCGCAGTAATGGGAATTGGCTGTGGAAAAGACTATTTCGCTGAGCTTGTGATCATTGGTCAAACTCGCTCACTCGTAGAAGCGTTCGAAGCAGCGCGGAGCACAGGACACACGTTCTCCCATGCAGTGTCGTTGGTAAAACGTACGACAGTACGGAAGTGATGATTGTACCTAGCGAAGTCATAAGCGGCCACTGTATAACTGGTATTGACACAGCATCAACGTTCCGACATGGGCAGAGGGTATGCAGCCATATTAGACAATTCGTCAAGACAATCCGCGCCAGTAATATAACACCGAACCCTACCGATCGTCATTCTTGCTGCAATAGGAGGAAACATGATGGTCGGTGCTTACGGAAGCGCTGTCCTTGTGAACGATTTTTCTGTTCACGAGAGCGATCAGACATTTGTTGACTCGGGCCTGATTGAGATCGGGAGGTTTGATGAGCTCTACGACTAATGGACAGATAAATGAACGATAAGATCGGAGTATATGCGCATACATACGCTTGACGCCGCGCCCACCGCTGTCGATCATGAACTCGATAACCATTTCCATGTTTCGGCGCAGACCCTGGGTGGCGTCGTTACATTACTTCGTCATGACGGAGATAAGCCTTGAGTACGTACGGGGTCGTTCCCACGGAACTCGAGCGGAAGAGACATGATGATTTTTTCGACTGCGATCTGCCCGCACGGGGATTACTTTCGAAGGGTGCAAGAAAGAAGAGAAGGACACACCATACGTTCTTTTTTTTCCTTGGGGGTCAATTTTGCTTTTCCCTTTTTCTTCGGGGCGGCTTTTGGGGCTGGATCGGACTTGTTGGCGGTGGAGGTGGAGATGACGGCAGAGGATGCCATTTCATAGTCTGCGGTCTCGTTGCAAGTCGTCTTGTCTACGTCTGGGATGGCACTCGCGTCAGTAGGTGATGGGGGAGCTGCTTTTGCTGCCTCGATGGCTGCTCGGGCGTCTTGCTCTGTGAACACGGGGGTTTAGGGATCTCAGACAGGAACTGAGCCATGGAACATGCCGGCGCGTTTATCTGCCAGATGAAACGAAGCGTCTGTTGGGGCCTGTTGTGCGACCGTATCAGATGATATCCAGTACGCAGAAACCAGTACAGACCTGGAGCCAGTCTGTGGTGAGGGCATTCATATCAATCACGTATAGCCAGCTAGCAAAGCTTTCGTTGAAAGAACGGAGGGAATCACTGAGACGCTGAAGGCTGTCCACATTCGCGTGGAGTGCTTCAGCCTCGTCGACGAGTTCTGAGAGGGCAGGTTCGATGAATCCGAGACCGTGTGGTGCATCTTGGTTCTGGCGGGAGAGAGCGAAGAGGGAACCCTGTGATACTCGACGAAGGGGAGTGCGATGGCTAGTCATTTAGTCGAGGCTATGATAAAATGATGGGCAGGAAGCGTCAAAGCATCTACCGCATCTGATACGTGCGTGGGTGTTTTGACGCGACAATAAAATTTAAAGCCAAGCTGAATGTCACCGCACCTCCGATGGTCCTCAAGAGCCCAGCAGTGCTCTGGTGTCTTTTGCCCGTTCGTTCCCGTGAAAAACACCAGAACGACCCCAAGTCAGAGTTCGTTCGTCCCTCCAGAGACCTCGACCTCCCAGACCCACTCATCCCCGATGGTGGCATAGGCGAGTCTCCCGTCCCACACAATCATCGTTCCGTCTCTCCCCCAGTTCGTCCAAAGCGTTCCAGTTTCACTACTTTCTTCGCTTTCAGCTCAAAGAGAAAGTTGGCTCACCAAGCCCCCGTCGTCCACCTTCCCCAGCTCAAACCGGATCTCCTCGTCCCCGTTCAGTCGGTTCCCGGAAAGTGGGTCCCGGACCGTGGTCATTCTCAAGTGCACCTTATCGAGAGCTCTTCCATTCCCTCTCCGCTCCGTGCCGATGACGACGAGTATTACTATTCCTACTCTCCCGCCTTCCGTTCCCACCCCACCACTCCCACTCCAGACCCGTCAAATGTTTCACCCTCCAAATCTCTGTCCCCGCGACAACAGAAGTCAATCCAAATCACGGATATAAACTCACAACCTTCCTCTGTACCGGATTCTCGTCCCTTCGTCCAGCACCCCTACGCATGTTCCGCTCATCTTGACCCGAAATCGTCTGTCACCACAATCCCCCCTTTGCGTCATGCTACCTCTCAGCCTTTCCAACTGCATCCACACAGTTCTACCTCAGATAACAATACGAGGTCCGCACATGGTAGATTGCCACAGCGCGGGCATGATAGCGAGCCCCATTTGTTACAGTCACACCTCAGGACTTCCCTATCCACTCCAAACTTGGCCTCTGGAACACCCCTACTCCGCCCCAGATCGCTTGCCGGAAGGAAACATCCAACGAGGTCAAAGGAACGTTGGTTATCAGCCGATACATGGTGGGATGCTTTGTTTTCTCCCTCACCCCGCTTGAAGGCCAAGCAGGCACCACACCCACATATTGTTACCAGCGGAAACCCCCATGGGTCTGTGAGGACTCCTATTCAAACAGAGCCACGTAGGACTTTGGGCGTATCCTTTCCCTCTGCCCCAGCTCTGCGTCCACGTGCAATATCGGTCGCTTCCGTCGTCTCGAATGCCAGGTCTACACCCCGTCCACTTCCAAGATCACGCTCTGCAGCAGATATACACGGTCAAGCATCGTTGATGGCCACCTCCCGGACCGGCTTCGAACCTGCTTTGGAACCACTTGCGGACGAACGCACACCAACGCCCGACCAAGTTCCTACTTTGCCTCCGCCAGATCCGCCTTCGTTAGAACAGTATGTCCTTATTGTCTCATGTCCCACTCTACTAACACCGAAATAATTAGGGTTATTGATGAAGGGGAAGCATTTGACCAGCAGCGTGCCCAGTGGAAAAAGCAGGCAACGAGATCCATCGGGAACAAGCACACTCGTTCAGTCTCTCGCGCGCGCTCCAAGTCTCTTAGCGAGAGGCAGGCCCGTGGTCATCACTCTCCAGAGGGTAGTAAAGCTCAGTTTTCCCTCGAATTCCTTGCTGCCCGTACGCTGCTCGGAAGTCAAAGCACCATGCCCACCGTGCATGTCACCAGACCGAGCAATTCTTCATCCTATTCTAAAGCAAATTCCCATTCGCATTCACATTCAGCGTATTCTTATACTCACACTTCCAACTCACACGGATGCTCTCATTCTCATTCTCATTCCCTGACCACGTCTCACTCTTCCAAGTCATCACGCCATCTTCCACCACGTGGCCACTCTCGGGCAGAATCATGGAGCAAAACTGCCCTTTTGAAAGCAGGCTCCCTTTGTGGGATTGTTCAGGACGAATCTTACAGTGTCCCTGCGGACGAAAAGGTGCCGTCATCCTCAAGAGTCGACGTGCAAAGCACAGATCCTCCGGGAGATACCATCGGTGACATGGGAGTGTCAGACACGGCCAAGACGCGTTTACCTTCATGGATTATGGGGAATCAAGTCGGTATTGCAATCACTTCATCGTCGACCCCAGAGGCTTCCACAGGGATGACCTCTCTTGGACATCAAGAAAGGGACAAGCGTTCGTCAAAGCAAAAGCGCCAGTCCTTCGAGTACGCGGGTCCACATCCATCGGCGATCGATTCCAACTTGCCACAACTCAGCGCCGCCAGTGATGTCAGCTTGAGACATCGATTGCCGCCGCGCGCGACCATATATCCGCCAATAGCTCCTATGGCACATCCATACCGGTCTGCATCAGTACCACTCGCATCAGCGGTCGACAGAGTCGGTGTTGCCAGCACGCCGAAGGTGACGACGACAAAACGATCTACCGGAAGTGCTTCGTATCCCCATGTATCTCTAAGTCACGCCGATTTTGAGCAGTATGGTGTCGGAGAGGCGCTCGTATATGCATCGCCGCCGAGGAAGGGTTCAGGATCCGAGCACCCCGCCGCGGAAAGTGGGTTGTTGCTTCCAGCCGGGTTACCGCCTCCTCAGGAACAATCTCCTTCTCTAGAGACCGTTGCAGACCCGGATACGTTGTCATCAGGGATCGATAACCCTCCGTCGTTGACCAGTTCGACCATCCAGATGGTCATGTCTGCGTTTGATAATCCCGATGATCTCGACGAGTTCCAAGACCTCTTTTATAGGCCTCACCCTGCTTCCCGAGACCAGGACCCGGAAGCAAGTGCCACCATCAACCGGCTGCCAACTGACGTCCGCAGCTCAGCTTCCAACAGCCCGCTTACGCACCTCGTTCGTAAATTGAGCAAGGGGGTCCATGGCCGGCAAAACCCATCTCGAACCCCCTCCGATTCGATACGAAGGAGCGAATTGCAGAGACACCCTTCGAACGAGAGTGGGGCCAACAGTGTATCCACGGACATCGCCCGGTCATCATCTTCTCCCCAGGGATCTTCTTCGCGATTACACCTGTCCATTGAAGATGGGAGCGAAGCCCCCACCCAGCCTATCGTGGTTTTTCCGGAAGACGTCGATTCGTCTTGTACAGCGTCTGTTTTGGAGAGCCCGTCGGCGGAACACGAGAATGACACCTTTGGTAAGGATGCATGATTGTTTGATCAAGCAAGCCATGTTGAAGTGTTATCTAGGGTATCCTATCAGACATGGTCAGCTCGAGGCCGCCAGACCCTCTTCCCCTATCCAGTCCCCTCTTCGTGTGTCGACCCACCTCTCCATTCAGGAAAACCAGGCTGAAGAAGACAACTCCGCTTTTCTGCGCCCGGGGAGAACTTATTTGGAGTCGTCCTCGGCTGACCTTGCCCGATCGAGTTATTTAACAACGACGTCTGACATGTCACAAATGTCGGGGCTCTTTGATTTTCCATTGCCACCGACTTCACGGCCGGGTGGGCACGTGTCGATTCTGCGAGCGTCCTCTGAACAGACGGCTTCGTCCGGCTCTCGGAGTCATGGCGAGGAAGAGGATGGAGGTGAGATGGAACAATCGGTGGGTGATGGAGAGAATGCGGACCCATCTGGCGACGTGGGGGAAACGCTCAGGGTTCTGAGAACGATGCCACGCGTCACGAGTTATGACAGTCATCGGACGATATTTGGTGGGAGCGATGATATGGACTATATCACGCAGCTCCATCAGGCACATTCATGACAGCACTTACGTTCTCTCCGACTCACTGGCTCTCCGCGGCGCTTTCCCTCATTTCTTATTATCTTCATTCGGGTCTTGGTTTTCTGAGGTGCTTTCCAAGTTGGAATCATCTGGCACGCATAGCCCACTGTGGTTTGGTTTGGAGAGATATCAGTCTGAAAAAAGTAGACGCAGTTGGTTATCATTCCGTACGTATAGCATATTGTCAGTCTTTCTCGTCCTATTCTTTTTCTTTCGTTTACACCAGCCGACGCTGCCATCCCCTTCGTTCCACTACGCTTACTTACCCTACTAGTTCCTCCTTTATACATATCCCTCGTCATCTTTGTTTTCGTTTGCATTTTCTTCCGCTTTTCTGTTTGGATCGAATATCACAATTACCCGCGCTAGTGTATCTCTTTATCGTTTACCAGTCAGGCCTAGTCAAGAGTGGCCATGGTTTGTATATCTCTGAATGACATGCATCGACACTCGTCTGTTTCGTTTCTCTGGTGGTTCGGACGTTGTCGAACTCGTGTGTTCACAATTAAGCGCACAGCACCTACTATCCACGAACGCAGTTCATGACGATGTGTCGACATCATCCAGCATGTTTCTCATCATTTCTCAACTCCTACCCCTCCCATCTCCCATGTAGTCTGCAGTACCTGCATGCATGCGTAGGATGGCGTCTAGTCATCCGGCGGCGGTTCCAGCCGCCCTCCGTCGTCTGTCGACCCGTCCGCGTGTAGCTTGGACAGATCGAACAGGGGTGGATACGCCCTAAGCGACTCTTTCCGAGCTCGTTGGAAATCAGCATATACCTGATCCCTATTCGTCCGCGATAAGAACTGAATCGAGGCGTCCTTGACGTCCCCCCCGTGCGTCGACACGTTTCCAAAGTTGAACCTGTCGATGATGAGACGGGTAGGATGACCTGAAGAGACGACATACACGGCATAGATGTTGCGCATGAACACGTCGCCGAGTAAAAAATCATAGTCATGATCGGCGCCGTGTAGCGGTGGACGAAAGGCGTTGATGCAGACGGTGTATTGATTGTTTCGGTCCATGACCCGCACCGGGGAAGTCAATTCCAACGGGTTGATCGCGTACGCGACGCTCCTGATCCCATGACGACATAAGTACATAAACCGGCAAAAGAAAAGAGGACGCACGAGAACGTAAACGAGAGATTCGTCTGTCCTAGGCAGGGCACGAACCACGCGTCCTGATCTGCCGTCTTGACGTGCACCGATCCATTGATCCGGCTGTAGATCGCGTTAACAGCGTCGTTTGGGATATAAGCCAGACTAGTCCCGCTATCGACGAGTGCGATCGCCCGGCCCTTGTCCGTCCCCTTAACGGCCGACTTGAGGTTATAGCCGATTCCGTCGATCGTCATACCCTCCATCGCGATCGTCCAACGAGAAGTGGAGGTGGGCATGACGGGATTCTTGGGCATGTACGTCACGTTGCTGAATTGAGGATCGTATTCGCCGATCGTGAGGAACCCGCCCGCGGTTTCCTCGCCGTTTTCCGTTCGCTCGAGCGCGAGACCGATCAGGTGGGGCGTGGAGGAATGTTGGGCGAACACGTTGGCCATGACTGACTGAGCAGAGGAGTTCTTGACGGTATGTTCGATGGCGGAGAGCCCGTCGAGTCCGAGTCCGAGAATGCCTTCGGCGTCTTGATCCGTCGTCTTGGAGGCGACGAGGAAGGCTTGGCTGTCGACCTGGTAACCACCAAAGGACACGGGGGCGTACGCGACGTCGCCGTACGCGGAGCCGAGGCCATACGTGATATTCAAGGTGGTGTTGGTCGTGCTGCTCAGCCTGAGTTTTTGGCCGCTGATGACCCAGAGATCGCTCGAGCCGGTGTCGATGATGATGGTGAAGTCTGAGGGGGGAGACTACTAAGCGGACCGGAGATTCATAGAGAGGTGGATCTGGAATACCATGACCACCCACGTTCACCTTTCCGGTATACTTGAAGGGGTGGATGAAGGCGATGTGTTCAGCTAGTGGGACGACGCACCTCCATATTGAATTCGTTTTCTAGAGTATGGTTATCGGATGACCCCTTGTTAGAATTGGGCGTCGCTTTCGCAGAAAACGAAATCCCTTGGAAGGTGGCGGTTGGGTCGACGCTATCGACGTCGCTGGAAAGAATGGAGGCGTGGCTTGCCAGAAGCACACTGGAGAAGACGAAAAAGAAGGACAAAAACATGACAGATTGGAAGACAAGGGGCGAACATGTAGCGTATTTTTATGTGACTCGTTCCAGTTCGAAGACCATAGATACGTTCGAAACGCGACTGCATTTTGGTTGAGACTGTGTGTGGACTCACCAGATGACATAGCATGTTTGAGACTGCTACTAAAGACCACATCGTAACTCACCGAGTTGATTGTGAGGCGAGGGAGGTGAAGCCTGCCAACTTGGTGTTGTAGTGCCCCAACCCCATATTGCAGGCATCGAAGTTGCCGATCAGCTGTTGGAGGGAACTGGCATACGAGAGTCGGCAAACTCTGGATGCACTAGGCTCGTAATGAAGCTCGATTCATTGAAGGCCAGCATAGTTGGTAAGGATGGTATGACTTTCATCTGCTACTGAACTAAGGAAAAGTAAGTACTGTGACAGTAGCAGGAACCTAGCAGGAACAGGAGGAGGCTCGTTTCATACCGGCAACCAGATAATGACGCGCAAGTAGATTTGACCCCAACGGTCCTACAGACGCCTGCTCTAGGTTGGAATGTTTAATTGAGCTGCAGTCGCCACAACACCGGCATGACAATCTCCGCAAGACAGAACCGTTGGGAATGACATGTTTATCCTCTGGGTTATTGTTTCGATTTCAGACTCTCTTTCATTAGCTTCATTTGGGAGTCCCTGTTTTCAGTGCTTTGGGACCTACCTGGTACTAATATTGTATGTAACTCACCAAGTGACGAGTGAGGCGAGTGAGGTGAAGGGTGTGATATGGTTGACTCAGCAGTGCTGAGGCCACTGAGACTGCAAGCTATAGTAGGCTGAGCCCGAGTCTACCATGCGTCCCGTTTGGAAGAACCAAAGTGGTCATAGTAGTATCTGCTCGGAATGCCCGATGACTAGGGCAAAGTCTTTTAATTTGTTGAAAAGAGTGCTGCAGCTGCTTCAATGCAAAGTTCATGGCGGTGGACAGCCTCTGGCAGGAAGGAAGCAAAGGTAAGTATGCCCACGGCGCCACCGTTGTGATAGGAGCAGGGACGGCCCCGGGGAAGTTAAAGCGTGTTTCTTCTATATATAGGGCAATCCAGGACGTCGGATCTAGTTCCGACGGCCCTATAGACGCAACCTGTTGACGACCGTCGGTTGACCGTCGGATTCTCCATTCTGATTCCTCGGAGCTGCCACCAATGATGATTGTAACACAATCTCCGCAAACATCCAGACTTTCGGTGGCATTATTCCCAAATGAAATGCAGTGAGAACAGTGACTGGATGACTGAGCTAACCGAGCCTTCGTCGCTTTTAAACAGGTAATCTCACTGGCAGGTTGTTGTCGCATCATGGCTTTGCTCTCACTGTCCACATCAGTTTACCGTTGGGTCGCATCCGGTATCGTTGTCGTGCTTGTCAAAGTCGTCCTAGACAGTGTGCTATCGCTACACACTGCATTTGCAAAGATCAAGTACGCCTGTAGTATTTTCGTTCAGGTCTCTGTGTGTCTAATACGAGTGCTCGCTTGCTTTGCGTAGGGACTATCCAGGCCGCCAATTGCTATGGGTCAACCCATTTAGCCCCCTAGCTCTAATGCTAGGACCTATATTCCCGAGGCCGAGCATGGGTGGGTCCGTGGGAGCCAAATTTTCATGTATGAATTGTCTCCCTTCCCATCATTGCAATCGATCAACCTTTTACTAGTCTACAAGAAATTTGGAGCCACGTCTTTTGTGTCCGCCACAGTTTCAGCAGCTTGGCTGCACTTCTGGTTGGGGGATGCTGAGGCCATAAGAATTGTATGCTCCGATAGACACACCTTCCAAAAGGACATTGCTCAGTACGATATCCTCAATATTTTTGGACAAAACCTCATAACTTCGGAGGGATCGGACTGGAAGCGGCATCGTTTAGTCACCATGTCAGCCTTCAACGAGGTAAGTTATCTTGCATTACTCAATTCATCCCGTCTGTTCAATTCCGGTGTTTTCAAGGCAAATGTTGCGCTGGTCTGGGCAGAAACGATACGTGTGGTAAACGAATGGTTCGAACAGCTCGACGCTACCGGTTCCGTTATTCCTATGGATATCACGCAACCCATGACCCAGGTACGAGATGCAATCCAAACATCTATAGCTCCAGGTTTAAATTGGATTCAGGTAACACTCTTGGTCATTGCTTCCGCAGGTTTTGGTAAAAGGTTGTCTCTGACTGCCGATTCGTCGACAGAGTTGCCTCCTGGCTGCAAACTTACATTTCAATCCGCGGTCGTTGCCTCAGTCAACAATGTTATCTTCAGAGCCATCGTCCCAAAATGGTTTTACCAGTTCTCGCGGCTGATCAAAGTACCTTATCTTTCCTCCCGCGCGCTGATGGCACAGCTTGCTTTCGACGATTTACGAATCCACATGCTTGATCTGGTTGCTTCCGCTCGTGCTGAAATCACGTCTGGTAAACGCTCGGGTGCTACAGGCGCAGCACTGTTGTGGAACCTCGTCGAGGCTAACATGAACCAAGATGGGGACTCGAAGAGGCTCACTGAAGGAGAGCTCCTATCTAATATATTTGTGAGCATGCAATTTGCACTGACTCTGTATTGCTCAAACATCGCTCTACATCAGGCCTTCCTTCTTGCCGGACACGGTCAGTAGATGATGTTATCTGAAATATTTTTGCCACTCGGAAGCTGACGTCTTACCCCAGAGACCTCTGCCCATACACTCTCGTTCGCATTTTTATTGTTGGCCATTTTCCCGGACTGTCAGCAAAAGCTGTATGAGGAGGTTATCCGCGTGTGGCCAGCAGATGTGCCCGTTACACAATTGATAACTGTGAGCGTTGACTATGCGTCCATGAACAGATTGATAACCAAAATACGAACAGAACCACAAGGACCACGTAGAGAAGCTTGTGAGATTTCTTGTTTCGTTGGTTGCATCAGCCCGTTTACTAACATTCACCTGGTAAAGGAATATACTGTGGCATGCATACGCGAAACACTTCGCTTATTCCCTGCCGCAACCCGCACCCCAAAGGTTGTGCGCAAAGACACCGTCCTACCGGGCACTCATTTCATCCCTGGATCAGAGGACAAAGTGTCTGTCGAAACTGGCAAGTTTTCGATGGCCATTCCGAAGGGGAGTGTCGTTTGCATGGATGTATGGGCAATGCACCTGAACAGTGAGTCATCCTCTTGGCAGAGATTTCCAGCACTGATCTCGCTTCGCAGCTCTATACTGGGGAGAAGATGCTGAAGAGTTCCGGCCCGAACGCTTCATCGACACCGAATCCTACCAGTGGCCGAGAAATGCATGTGAGCACGATACTTTCCGTTGATGACCAACGCGTGCTGACGTTTATGGTTGTGCTTCATTCAGACATGCCGTTCTCGGGCGGGTCGAGGTCATGTATAGGTCAACGATTTGCGACCACGGAAATGATCGGTATCCTTGCGAGTGTCGTGCGTCGATACCGGATACTAGTTCCGGATGACCTCGTGATGAAGCCCTTAGGGAGGCAGAAAGAGGCGTTACTAGCGTCGACATCCGGCCTCACATTGACACCGCTGGACGCTCGCGTTCAGCTGTCCCGGAGATCCTAGACTCAGAACAAACCTATGTCGTTCGTTTGTTTCCCACTTATCACTCTGTAACCTGTCTTCAATCAGCCTATTCGAGTATGCATATTATGTATACATCCAGCAAAGGACCTTCATCAGAAGCACCTAGAGACAACCTCCAGCTGTCTCTGATGCTTAATTCGACTGACCAAAACCATAAAGTCAAGGTAGACACGGGACTGTAGGTGGCATGATGTCAAGGACTAGGTTAATTATCCTTGCCTTGAAGGGGCGATCCTTCTAGTTCGCCAATTGCTCGTGCCCGGATCACACGAGACTGTTCTTCCGTGAGCAAAACGATGTCACGTTTCAAAAGCTTGAATGGGCCAAGCTTGGCAAATCCGCGTTTGCGAGCTTCTGCTTCATCGTCTACTTGCTCCAATTCCTGGCCGACGATCGTAACTGACTCAAAGCACCCGAAGAAACATGACACCTACCACGACCAGTGACCTCTTAACTCCGAATACAGCATCACTTGCTATGTATTTACAATCATCTGGATAAAATGCTGTGATGAGTTTGTGGTATCCAGGGGCATCCACCATCATGTGTAAGTGGTTCGGACGCATGTTATGGCGGCCTTGAGAGACCAACAGCTCGCCAACGGGACCCTTTGAATGACTGTTAGAATAATGCGTGATCGATCGGCAAGACCAGATGCTCACGTCACCCGGGATAGGGTAAGCCACAGGAACGATGGCACGATACCCGAATTTACCATCTTCTCCAGTACGCAATCGCCCACGACAGTCAGGGTGGCTTCTGTCGGCATATTGAGTATCGTAGAATCCTATTGAATATTGAGCACATGCTCGTAGGTGTCAAAAAGTCCGGTAGTACCGTTGTGATCTGTTTCCCATGTCTCGATGACAGCGTTCGGAATAGGCTCGCCCTCCGTTGTCAACACCAGGCCCTCGACGTACATTCGCTCCCCGTCATCTTGTGATGTAATCGATCCGCCATGCTCGACTGGGAGAATGGTAAAGATCGGTTGCGATCAATGTACCCGAGGACTTACTTTCCTGGGCATCCTCGGTGAAAAAAGGGCCTAAGATGCTGTTCTCTGTTGCGCCCCCCTCGACGGGGTTGTTGAGAGCATCAACCAAGGCGGAAACCCCCAAGACGTCGGACAAAAGTATCATCTCCTGTCGCAAAGGTGTGCATTTCTGGCCTGTTTGAGTCAGGAACTGTATGGCAGTCATCCACTCGTCTGTAGAAATGCTGCAGAAGGTTAGGCGCTGGTGCATGAATCTGAGAAAGAACGACGGACTTGGTTTCCTTCACGAAGGCATGGAGGTGCTTAACGAGATGTTGGTATATGAATTTGTGTCGACTATGCTGCACTGAGCAGGGGAGCAGGATGGCCTGTCAGGTGACTTACGGGTTGGGCGTCTGACTGATGAGGAGCAACAAGTTTGCAGTTATGATATCGGGGCTATCTGGGAGCTAATCGGATCAAGGTAAGTGATCCGGGGACCTCTGGTTGCATCGATAACACAAACTGGGAGAGAAAAGCTGGGAGTAGAGATTCCATTGGAGACGGCTGCCTGGACGTTGTCTCGGGTTTGACTGAAATCGCTCATACTGATCGTGAGGTGAAACGTGTTGGGGTATCGACCGTCTAGAAGAGATCGGTTTATATCATGCGGCCGGCACACCCCGCGGGTTTATTGTTGTTGCAGCTGATATGATCCACGGTAACACCCGCTGCTTATCTGGGCTTCACTGCTTACTACTTATCAACTAGAAAGAACCAGCCTAGAGCTTTCCGGGCAAGTGCGCACAATCTGCGAAACACAGGGGTCGAATTTCGCTCAAACGACGATGCCGTGCTATGCCGCAGCCCGCAATACTCCCACCAGTTGCAGCGAAGGATCGCGAAACCCCACAAGGCAGAGTCGTACTACATACTAGCGGCGGTAAATCTGAATATCCTCGTTCCCCGGGTCTACCCAGTGCCTTGGCACGTGAGTGGTGCTGCGATCTCGGATCCTCTTGTTTTGGGTCACGAGGAGCTACACAGCCGCATTGAACTCCACTGGGCGGATCTACGGAACCCTCGTATTGTGCAATCTCGCTGCAGTGCGCTTAGCCTCAGCCTTGTTTTTCCGAATCAGCAATCCAGCCCGAAGTTCCTTCAGTGGGGTTCTACAGAGAGAATCGATCATCACCAAACCTACAGACCCTAGTACAAGACTCAAGTTCAAGGGTTGTTTTGTTGAGTAATGACTCGGAAGCAAATTTATCCAAGTCTGCAGAGACCCTTGTCGGATCATGCATGCATGATCGATGATCAAGGGGATGCTTGCGGTGATCAGCCTGTCATACATTGAATTCAGCTCATCAGCTGCCGCACTCTGTTTCCATTCGGCCAGCTCCAGCCTCCTTGACATCTCGCCCATATCGAACGAGTCTAGTTAACTTCTCGACTTTATTCTCGGCGATAATTCCAACCAAGAATATTCCCTTCCAAATAGCCCAGTGACATACTTGTGAAGTTCTGAGCCGTATCAACGAATCTCATTGGACGCGACGCGACGCGATTGTTTACCCTTATTTGCACGACTTCTCTATGGCTCTCCGCTTAGCCTGACG
>JBBPLX010000442.1:0-22936 GCA_038090015.1 Leccinellum albellum | reverse complement strand
AGGGATGAGTGCACGGACCGTGGTAATCTTACACGAGGCTCTTTGATTGGCTTTCCTCCATCAAAGACGTTTACAATGAGCTGGCGGGTCTTTTTCATATATTTCGGGGCTCTCATTCGCATCGTGCTTTCACATGATTCATGGGTTCGGATCTATGAGGTTTCGAAGTCATAACCGAGACCAGTCAGCTGGGTGTCGATGAAAGTTGGGTCTGTATTGTGGCGTAGATCTTTCTCAAGACGGCGTATCTTGTATTGATTCTCTTGGGTGCCCGAATGTCGCTCTCTTTCCTCGCTTATTATTATTATTATTGATCAGAATCACTGATTTTCCACCACGGACACAGCCCCAGGAGCCAGAGAAAGAAGAGAAAATACCATCCGATGCTTCGCCTTCCAAGAATGGACTGGCGGGCGCTTCCCAGCCTTCGGATATCTCCAACACCGACATCGAGTCGCGAAAGGAGTCGAGTAAGGCAGAAAATCAGGAAGCAGTTGATCGAGGAAGAGTGGTTGACGATGCTAATGGCGCAACCGGAGCCGCAAGTACAGAAGAACCCGGTGACTTTGTCCAGTCATTTCTTCCATGACGTCGCAACTGATCAAATGGGGCAGATACAGACACTGGTGGATCTAAGCGTCCTTCGGAGGAGCTTGGTCTGGGAAAGAGTACGTCACAGGACGACGCTGGAGGGAAAGAGGGGGTACGAACTACGCCAACTAAGAAAGTTGAGGGGGGCTACGGCGGAGATTACCATCCTGCGCAGTTGCACCCTCCGCCGCCGGGGGCTAGTGCAGCCGAGTACCAATCCACAATCGGCAACAATCAGCAGGCAGCACAAGATGAGTCGCTGACGATGACAGATACTATGAAAAGAGAATCGGTGGGGTCCGAGAAGAAGCCTAGATTCGTCACAATGGTCAAAGGGGAAATGAAGATTCTTGCAGGAAAGATGAGTGGTGACGAGCAGAAAGTTCAAGAAGGCAAAAAGCTTGTTCATGGACAAACTTGAAATATTGGTGCGTCGCCATGCCTGTCGGTGTCCTGTTGATGCCATGGGACCATTGTATACTAGGCTTCGAACGGCCTTGTTTGTATAGTATGAAAGCTTGGTGTTGTATTATATCGTTGTTCTGTCGCAGTTACTCAGAGTTGCTCTGAAGGTCTTTCTTGGTTCTACGCGGAATATGGGGAAACATCTGTCAGCTTCATCTTGTATTTCGAAGGCCTAATGTCGGAGTTTAAAGATGGACTCCGAATCATCTCCGAGAGATACTTATTATACTGTCGGAGTAGCGATGAACCACGTTACAAGAAAAGTCAGCCTTACGCTCCAATCCGCACACAGAATGAGAACGGAAAAGAACAAGATCCGGGAATTATAAGTATGTAATTTGGTTCAACAAGCTATCATGCGTGACATAAATTAGATATATTACAGAGAGCGGATCGAATGATTACAACATATTTATATGATTCTACCAAGCACGATAATCCGCAAAATTGCACGCCTTCATTTGCTGGTTCCAGGCAGTGAGTGGTGCTGCTAGAAAACCTATCAGGAGAGCTACGTTTCATCAGAAAATATGGGAGTTGCTAGCAAATTGCTCACCGCGCAGTGTAGTCGTAGGGGTTTCCTGCATAACTTGGCTCAGTCCCACAACCGGCGGAATCAGTCGTACAGCGCGCCAGATTCGCTCCAAGGGGTTTCCGAAGTTGGAGGCCACGTTCACCGGCCGCTCGCACGCGCACCACGATGCGAAGACGGAAACAAAACCTTGGCTCTGGATCCAACAGGATTGGGTTTGTTTTGGTTACGACACATAGATATAGACACAGCGCACTTCCATTGCCATGACCCAAAGACTCGGGAACACAGGCAACTAATGGTCCCACCGGAGAAGGATGCCTCCGAAGACAGACGATGATTGGCGAATTAAATTAATTGTCTCTTCGTCTTATCGTACCGCTGAAATAGGACCGTTTTCTGTCGGACATGGTCTTTCCGGTCAGTTCGGGCCATTCTTATTTTGTTCCTGTTTTTCCAAGTCGAACAGGATCATCGTCGGCGCGGCTCTCCATTATAATAAGTGTAAGTGACAACTTGAAGCGTTTTCGGACCCTCGAATACGGGGACTGAATGGATAGACCGTCGTATCATCTCCCCCTCATATCTGCCCTGACGCTATATCTCCAGCTCCATGCACTCTCCGACGGACGAGAGTTCCCGTGTGTGCCACTCGGCTTCTTCCTGGCAGATTGGCCCTTTTGATTGCACATGAACTTTAAACGACCGACCAATGCATTCTCATTCGCACTAGAACACGACTCGTCAGCATCTCAGGCCATCTTTAGTAGCCATACTAGATTCGGAGCTGAGAGGAGCTGAGTTCCATGTGATGTTCGATCCTTAAACTTAGCACTACGTGACCAAAACAGTGGCTTACAGATAGGAGGGACAGGAATAGCAGTCATGCCAGCCGCCATTTCTTTTCCTTCTGTAAGGTGGATCGGATTTGACAAACATGGGTCTTGCACGGACATTCCATCGAATACATCATGTGGTCGGAATCGGCGGAGGAAGCCAGCACTGGAGTGGGAAAATATACACTTAGTCCTTCGTGGGGTCCGAGTCGCCGGTGTGTTCAGCTAAGCTTGGTCGGGGGGAAACACGTCGAGAGTGGGGCCAGAGTAGGACACCGGAAAGCTGCTGGCATCCCAAGGGCATCCGTCAGAAGATTCCTCACCTCATAATCGATACTAATCGTCCAGATACTCCATTCCTCAGACTGATTCCTGCTGACATTACCTTCGCATTTTGGAAGTGTGCGGGGTCCTTATGATTTAATGAGCCTTCTCAGCGATCCAGGTTCCGTGATGGCAAGGGTGCGGCGTAGTAGCACATGTTCCTTGAGCATCAAGTCTCCCTCTTGTGCCACGCTCCTTGCGGGCGCAGAAACGGATTAAGCAAGTCGACATCCCAACATCGAAACGAACTTCATGTCGGTACTCCCCTGACAATTCGAACGGAGTCCGTTGGCCTATCCAGACGCTCAAGTGGTATTGTCGAATTAATACCCCCGTTGCGTCGTGGTGAGGCGATGCAATAAAGCATCGCTCGATGCTTCAAGTTCAGAGTACAGGTCGGTTAACCCCGAGAGAGAGTCATTTCGAGACCTCAGAGGAACACAACCGACAATACCTGATCCTACAAGTCTACGACGGCTCGGGGGTGGAAGGTGGTCAAATTTCTGACGACGACCACCTCAATTTTCTTGTGGTGACGCTTACCGTTTATTTACTGTGTTTTTTTCTTCTTCGCCCTCTTGCGGGTGTCCCCGGAACTCCGGAAGTCTGGATCCACGCCGCCAGTCGTCCTAGTCGGTTCTAGAACCACAGCCACAGCCCACGACACTCGCGGACAAGTCCTAGTCATGACTCACGATAGGTGGCTGCTGTGCCTCGACCTGCTGCCAGGCTGCTGGTCCGTCACAATCACGAACTTGGTAATAATGAGGAAAAGAAAAGGAACAGAAACCAAACGGGGGGTCTTGGCCGCGCGTGGCACCGTCGCGTTACTATTCGGTAGGGACAAGGGCACAGGCAAGACGGCCGCCAGGGACCCACGTCACCTGAAGTCCCGGCACCTACGCAAACTGGGATTTGGACATATGGCATGAACTATAACGCACCGGCATCAAGTGGAGCTATCGGCCCCTTGGCCCGTCAAGGGTATCCTTACGAAAGTAACTTGTGAGAACCTCGGCACTGCCGGTCCGTCCTTTTAGGGATACTTGACGAAGGGACTCGAGGTTCGACCCGACTCCAGAAACCCGAGCGTTTAGTGCAATAGAACAAAAGATTCAGACACGAATAAACAGCCTTCAACTCCAGCTCAGACGAAAAAAGCTGTAGTGGATATACATAGAAACGAAGCGGTTACAAAAACAAAATGGCAATGCGTTGTGTAGGAGCACGGAATCGGAGCTGCGGAACGAAACAATTCTTATTTTTGTTTGTTCCCCTTATGGATATAGACCTCATGATCTCTTGAAGAGAAGGAACAGTCAGGGTCAGACCAACCGACCGACCTGATTGATTAAGACTAACGAGCACCTGTCTTTTAAGCGCTCGCAGTAATAGTACGACGCAATTAATTTACCATATAATGAACACTATCGATGCAGGGGAATTATACAAAGCATGAAAGCAATTGGAGGAGGACGCCAATGATTTCAATGGGATCACATACACGCCACCAGCGGAAGTGTCACAAAATTACACGGAAGCTGTTCAGGACCCGCCTATCCTCGGCGGATAGCGGACCATAATTGCTTGGAGATGGGTGATTTAGGTGGATGGGATAAGATGATGAAGATGTGCGCGACGAATCGGAGTGTGAATGGGGATATGGATGTGACTGTGAGTGGGGGGTACTAGCAAGGACAGAGATGCTTGGTAAGGACACATGAGATTGATGATCAGACCGCGAGTAAGAACGTAAATAATGATGCGGCGGTGGGGACAAGGGTCCAGACGACGAGGGCGAAGTGGGTGACGTTGAGCCAGATGGAGCGTCGTGGGACATTGCATAATTTTTAGAGGAATGAGCTGGTGGTTCCGATTGTGAGGGATAGTGGGAGAGGGTGTGGGCCTCTCTCGAGTCGGCCACGGGATAGTGTTCGTTCCGCACCGCATTCGCTTTGCTAGATACGAAGATACCCTTCGGGACTCGCAAGTTACGGAGGTAATCATAGTTTTCGATGACAGGGAGTCGTTGGTAATCATCTGCCTGGGGAGAAATAGAAAAGAGGAAATGAAATGAAATATGGCGCTGCGGGCGAATGACCGGAAACAAGATGACTAACTGTAAAGTAAGCTACCACATGCCATTTCCGTGGGTGGCTCAATCCAGGGAGGTATACAAGCGCCGAGTATGTCTGTTTCGTGAGCCCATTTGGACGGTTCGGCCTATCTTTTCGCCTATTACTGGGAGGCGCTGCTGCAAGTGGATCGGTTGCCCGTCGAGCCCTAAACGTTAAATGGTGAATCGCGTTAGTCAAAATAAAATCGTGAACCGTGCTTGACAAAAAAACAGATAGTGTACCTGAGAGCCGCCTTTGCTTCTTTCTCCTCCTGGGTAGCCTCCATCTTCTCCTCGTAAAACAGATAGTCGCCGCGCATCCGACTTTGCGACCTATGCAATGACCACCATGCACTGAGTCATGCTGTCGAAAAATGACGTGACAAAATATACTGACCATCTTCTCCCATCAGTCCAACGCAACAAGCCGCCGTCATTTTCTGCTTCCTCCCAGACGAAGACGTTCCCAGAAACCAGCTGTTCGCGCTCGTTCGCGGTCAGCCTACGCCTGATCAGAGGAAGCATGTTGAGCCTAACGGCTTCTAGAAGAACATGGGCATCCTTTGCATCACGGACGTCTAGCTAAGGGAATGAGAAAAGGGTTTGTGCCAGCAACTATTGCTTGATACTTACGGAGAGCAGGATGGGTGGGAGGTCCAGTATGGATGAGCGTCGAAGGCATATTGGCTTGCTAGCACGAGATGTAAGGTCGAGTATCTTTTTCTCGGGTGTGCCCTTATATATGCATGGAGGTGTTGCGGGACGTGTGATACCTCGTCATGGGGGATCGGGTAATGTAACAGGCAAGGGTCACAATTCCTAGAGAGGAAAAGATCAGATCGGTGATCTTCCAACAGGCGAGGAAAAGAAATAGACGCCGTAAGCATGGCATGGGTCACAGTGCTTGATTCAGAAGAATGGGGACGGAGATCTTACAAACGCGGATAAAAGAAACATGACATGAGACAAACCTTATCTGCACGAGCTGTGCGCAGGCACCGGACATAGATTGTCTACAACTGGAACTATCAGAATATCATGTGTGTTCGCGGGAACTCTCGTAAATAGCTGGATGTAGGATAGGCGAGTAAGCAGAGATAGATAATTTGGTGAGCCTTTCCCAGTGCCCACCAAAACTAAGCACGCAGACGAAACCCTGTAATTGGAAACTCTGGACAACTGGACGATAGTTTTTCCACTAGGGGCGAGGCACCATCTATGCGCCACCTGGCTCAGTGACTGTTCAATGGATGGGGGTCAATGCATCGAACGCCATACTTACAGGTATAGGTTTATCACAGGTGTATCTCGATAGCCAGCTAATACTGGCACATATTCCTATCAAATTCGGAGTTGGGACTTCCAGCGATTTCTTCTGGAGGTTAGAATCCTCCGTGATGGACTCCAAGAGCCGCTCTTGATTTGTACGACTCACCTTTTGAAGTTTCCTCAACTTTTCTGCTCACTAGGACGATTTGGGACCCGGAAATGACAAGCATCCCTGTTTCTAGAACATCATCAATCATATCATTCCTCATCAGTGGGCCTCGATTTTCAGCATCACGATTCCGGTCCGGCGGAGTTCTAACTCGGATATTGTTCATTGAGACGCTGTCCGTTTCACGATTTATGGCGCGGTAGTCGGCCGTCCTCGATGACCGAGTCAATTATGTAAAGCGCGTAGGACGATATCTCCCAAAAGTTTTGGGACACGCTGTCAGAGGGGTATTGCGCTAAATCGCACCAAGATTGACGCTGAGATAATGTCACTCATTCGGAGATAGCGGCCTGGAGACACTAGACAAACATGACTTGAGTAACAGAATTTGGCCAGCAGAGCGGGAAGATGAGTCGTGCGCTGTTCATGTGAGGGTTCGCATGCCAAGACTCGCCTGCTTCTCGCGTGATCAGTATTGTCATGGTCGTCAGTGGTAATAGCTCCGAAGGCGACTCTCATCGTGCTTCCGCATAGATCGACGGCAGGCCAGCCTCGGCCCAGTCACAACCGGGTTTACCGCTAGACGCAGACTAGATTCTGGTCAGTTACTAAGCTGATGCCTTAGTCGCATGCCGGGATATGCAGAGTACGGCCCGTGGTCACAGGACACAAGCTAGGTAGAAGCTGAGAGCGAGGTTGAAATCCACAGAAGCAAATATGTACATACACACCCACAAGATACTCTTACATGGCAACTGGACTCCTCCCATCAGACACATCTGGCGATTGATCTAAGCAATACCCTGAGATATTCATAGTTGCAATAGCCTATCCATATTCAAAAGTACCTTACCATCAGCATACCGGAATTCACATGATTATGATTCAATACTCTGAATCCCCTTGTGAACTCGTCATCTTAGATTCTGATGCGACGGTGAGTTGATTTCATTGACTTCGGTTCCCGTGGATTGCTAGAGGTAGAGCTGCCGAGGCCGAGGGGACTTGTGTGAGCATATCTGATACCTCGTGGTCGCCCGTACTATAGGGCGGTCCAGTTCTATTGTCCTTCCGTCTCAGTGTCTTCACCTTGGCTACGGCTGGTTTCCAACTGTCCATCATAATTTGATCAAGTATACACACCAAACCTCCATCGGTGGATGACAGTGCTAGAACCCATATAGGGAGAATGCGACATGAAGTCAATTCGTTAGCAACTCATCTGACACAGTTTCCTAACAACCAAACTGCCTAAATCCAAGATGCAAGTCTCGAACAACTACGACCGGGTGGGGACTCGTAGTTCTCTAATGTTGGCAGTGTTGCTGGCTTTCTGACCTACATTCCCGAACTTTTCCCGTTCGTATGATTAACAGACTTTACAAAAGGTAAGCATACCGGTACCGGTGCTTATTGGTCGTTGGCATTCTCGCCTTGGCATGACGTGGAATGCAGACGGCCGCCTCCATTTACATAACAGCTGCGTACCTCGGTGTTCCTGTTATACACATGATATGTTCGAAGATAGACGATGATGGTGGCGTGTTTGGGAATTTGTTTCCATCTTCTCTCTCGCTCACCAATGTTATGCCCTCTTCCAGAAACGCCACAATCAACGAAGTTCACATGATATTCCACACTGAGGGGGAGTATGGGGTGCTTGATTGACCAGGTGGCGGTGTGCCCCTACTTCGGGCAAAAGATTTTTTCCAAGGCCATCGGAACTTGCGGAAGATGACCTTGCGTGCGTATTGAAACCCACTTTTTCCCCACCATTGTTCCTTCGGTCATTTCGGCGCTCGCTACGGGTTAGCACGCGACAGTTAGGATACAAGCGTGCCTATCATTCGCTACGAAATTGCGCACACGACCAACACACTACAGGCTACATGATTTACATCACTTCCACGACAGTACCGTGTGACGAAGGGAAAGATGATGATGCTTAACACACTAAAAAATGAACTTCTCATTGGGCATCATGGACACATTTTACATTACAATGTATGTACATGGGAATGGGTCCCAGAGTAGTTGAAAGCAATTAGGAACACTGGTATGTTTTTTCGCCGCAGTCGGCTCTCCGGTCCGACCGCAAACTACCGAGCCATCTGACATTTATGAGAGCGCCAATTCGTCGTTGGACAATTCGACATCACCACGTCAATACTGAACCGACTTGAACATCATGATGCGTCAGCAGTGGATCTTCTGCAGAGAACCTTCCGCGTACTAACTTTTGGATACCATTCACAGGCTCAAACGAAGATGGAGGCTTGTCCGTTACCCCCCAAATGAGATCCATCCTCAATCAGCCCGGGTTCATCAGCATTGATATGGGGAGTGAGACACTGCGCGAAATGTTCCAGACGCGTGAGTAACTCCTCACAACAACATCATCATCGTAGTCAATGAGCCGTTATCAAACCCGACCCTGGGCTTGGCTGGCCTCCTCCCTCTCCCGCTCTCACACACACCTTGAGGTCACTTGAGTCTTGACCATTTTCCTATCCCAGAATTCGGAGAGTTCGATCTTAGCAAGCTTTCTGCGTTTGCACGCGACTGTACATTCGGGGATTACAATGCAGTCAAGCAGGTCTGTCCGCGTTTCCTCTTCTCTGGTGTGCTCGAGGTGCTTCCTATCACACACGCTTCGCCATACACACTGCGCTGTCTGTAGACTTTCCAATCTGGTTTACCTATATCTATTCTAGGCTGTCGAGTCCGGCACTGCGCCGGATCTAAGCACCACACAAACACCCTTCCAGCTTGGATTCGTCTCCCTGACCATCCTCGGCGCGAAAATCGTCCAACCCATCTCTCCGGACATCCTGCCCATGAGACACACCGACGTGCTCACCTACCTCATCAGGTCTGGTGCTCCCCTTGACTTACCAGATGTTGCGGGGCACACAGCGCTCCATCATGCGTGCACGCCGCCGAACGGGAACGCTGAGATCGCTAAGTTCTTGCTAGAAAAGGGCGCCGACGTGAACGCGCGGACACGGTATGGCGAGGTGCCCATCTCCTTCCCGTTGGTGGGCGGCGATGTCAAGATCGTCGACCTCCTGATGGCGCACGGCGCGGACCTCGATGTGCCCGACGCCAACGGCGATTCCCCGCGCAAGGCGTACGCGAGATACGGCGCGGAAGTGACGGCCGTCGTCCTGCGGTGGGAGCGGAGGCGCAGAGGAGAGGTGGCCCTGCTAGAGGAGAAGCGGTGCGAACAGTGCAAGGTCAAGCAGAGCGGGCTGAAGGAGTGCGTGAGGTGTCGGGTAGTGCGGTACTGCTCGACCGAATGCCAGCGTGCGTGGTCTTTTTCCTCTCCTTTTGTCTCAAGAACTGTGATTGACGCTCACCTCCTACCTGAATGGACGACAGGCGCACACTGGAAGACGCATAAACCAGATTGTCGCCCGTTTTCTGCAGCGACGACCGTCACGCTCAAACCAAACTACACCGGCGCCCCCAGCGGGAGGTCCTCTAGAGGCTTTATATCGACCACGATCTCCCGTGCGGACGCAGCACGCCAAGCGGCCGGCCTCGCGACGCCATCCACCCGGCCACTCAGGCCAGGTTTGACCAGGAATGCCGAGGTTGAAAACGAAATCACAAACGGGAATGAGAGCAGAAGCAGAAGCATGGTAATCAAGATCCAGGTACCCGTCAGCCCGTTAACCAACGCCCCCGTTGTCGTCAACGCTGCTCTTCCTCCCACGCTGTTCATCTACAATAAGAAGCGGGACTTTGTGTGCACGGTCGAGAGGGCTCCGAACCCGGAGGGGTACGACGCCGTCATGCGGATCGTGCGCTCCCGCGGGGTCGGCGGGGCCAAGGCATACTTTGCGGCCGAGCTCAAGGGTTCAGCCGAGCTGGTGGTCAAGATATCCGAGGTGTTGGCCGAACAGCCTTTTTAAACTGTGTTCCGTTCCGGTTTGGGGTCTTCAGGTTGAATTGCTTCGAGTGCGTGAATTATTTTGTAATGTATGTCCTACACAAAGGGAAGAAGATAAATGTAAACAAAAGCACTGTCGAAGTGGTTATACACAACGTAGTAGTGAAAGTAGTATGATAAAATGTCTGGAATAAGGTGAGAGATGGATTTGCAAGCGTTTCATTCGCCTTGTTCAGCCTTGACAGCCGCTTCGAGTTTTTGCTGCGTCTCCGCCATCTCCTCTTCCCATGCTTTCCATACAGTGGGATCCTGGTCCCATAGAGCATGGCACTCATGGCAGCGTATGTAATATGCCGTCCTCTGGGCACCGAATCCCAGCAATGTACTGCATTTCGCGGAAACGCGCGGAAAGCATGAGTGAGCGAAAGTGTTCACATACACACACACTGAAGTGACGTACAATTCGGGCAGGGTATCACCAACGGCATCGATATCACCGGCGGGCAGACAGTCCTCACAGAACGCTTTAGGGCATGTCTGACATCTATTTCGAAGAAGACACCGATTTTAGACCCGAGATAACAAGGCGAGAAAGAGAACAGAGTCGTGGAATGTGTCGTACCGGAACAGCATTCCACCGGACTGCGCGGTGTTCCGCTGGCATTCAGCACAGTCGTGCTGACTACACGGTATGGTTGGGAGTTTCTTCAGCTGGACCCGTGTGATACCATGACACTTGGGGTGAAACACTTGGCGAGGGAATAGTACATCGACGTCAGAAGAAAAATCGGCGGCGATGGAGTGGGAGTGGGAACGTTATAGCAAAGAAACATACCTCGAGGACATTGACCGCACACGACCACCTCACCGCCGTCTCTACAATAGATGCACCAATCTTCGGAATCATATTTGACCCGCGATCGCTTTTGGGGAAGATTATTTACCTCATCCATGGGCTGAAAAGTGCTTATTCAGAAAAGCTCTCCGATGACAAAACGCAACGAAATGATTGGTTTTTGTGTATGCAAGGCTCACCTCATCGCATCCCATGTATTCGGCCACAACGTGTATGCCATCAACCTCGATGAGCCGATCGATCCGAGCGCGCTTTTGTAGTTCTTTCCATTCCTCGGCGATCTGTTGGTTGTTCTGCGGACGATTGACCACCTGACCCTCGAATAACCGACTCTGAATTTGGGCGACGCCGCTTAGCAACCGGCGCTCCTCCTCCTCGGCATTCTCAAGAAGTTTTCCAGATTCTTCTGCATTGGCCGCCAACTCGTCAATGGCCCCACCTTCAGTGCCAAAATCCTTTTTCATCCGTACATCCCTTACGTCTTGCCGTGCCCTTGACTCCGCCAAGATGGCGTCGATAGGTGCATTCAAAAAGCGCGCAAAATCCAGACCGGTGTTTTCCCGCGAAATGACACTGCTCCCTTTGCGCAAGATGTTCATAAGCTCGTCCATCTTAAGTTGGTGCGCCTTCTCTTCCGTCTCCTTGGCACCAGAGGTATTTGCGGTCATAACTTTAACTGAAAGGAAGAGTTTGCGGCGGATTCGGTCGAGCATCTGGTCCTCGACGCTCCCTTGGCAGATCAACCGATACACCTTGGAACCCGGTGAGTCCAAGGAGTCACAAGGACACAGAGATAGCACGGTCATAGACTCACCTTAACGACCTTCTTTTGCCCAATGCGGTGCGCTCGTGCGATGGCTTGCAGGTCATTCTGTGGATTCCAGTCTGAGTCACACATGACAACTGTGGATGCCTTTGTGAGGTTGATGCCTGGCGTCCTGTCAGCGTCCGCTTCACATTAGAGAACACAACTGCAATTTGCACCGACCTAGACCACCAGCCCTTGTGGATATTAAGAAGACTTCGTATGCTGCATACAAGGGCGCTCAGGAAAATAATCATGAACGCAGGGCGCCCTCTTACGTGATTTCTCCTGCTGGAACTGAAAGCAAAGGTAAGGACAAACTTCTCGGCATATTTAATAGATACACACGAGTTTGATGTCTAGGGTACGCCGTGGACGCGTTGTGCTCCCATCAAGGCGTGCATAGGGTATGTTGCGCAAGTCCATGTAATCTTCCAGTAGGTCTAACATGCTGTCCAAAGTGTCGTCAGTAATACATCATGTTGAGAGGAGATCGATCATACCTTGTCCATTGCTATTTCAATAGTGTTAGATCACAGCGTATGAATCTTAGGTCAAGACATACAGAGAAGATGAGAACACGTTCGCCTTTCGGGAGAATGTCGGTGAGAACCTTGTCGATCGCAATAAGCTTCGAGGAAGAAGCAACGATGTGCTCTCCGATAACATATGGTGATGGCGACGCGTCTTCAAGTAAATATGGGCTGAAGGTGTTTGAAAACAAAGATTCAAGAGATATGAAAGTATGGCTTACTGGTCGCAAACTTTGCGCAGTTGCATCAATAGGTTCATGAGCTTCTTCCAACCTGCGTAAATGACATCAGAGAACTTAATCCACCTGAATTTTCGCTTGTTCTTACGGTTACCTTCGCCACTGGCGGTCCGCTTTATCTGCGTTGCGATCTGTTCTCTAACTTCCTTTTGTCCGTCATTGTCTAGCCCTTCCTCCAGCTTCGTCGTAAATATTTCCTGCAGGTCCAGGGTATCCATACGAGTTAGTAATCGATATGTCCAGAACCTTTGTGCCTCCGTCATTGGTAAAAATACGGTTAACTCTTCGCGTGGTGGAACACTGATCTCCACAGAATCCTTTGTCCGACGCAACATGATTATTTCCAAAAGCTTCTGTGCAGCTTTGAGTGTGGGAATAGAGTAAGATCCTTTAGAAAGGTTGAAAGACTCCTGGAAGATACGCTCGGAGGCAAGCGTAAAAATTGTAGGATATAGCCAGTGCAAGAGGCTCCAAAGCTCAACCAGGTTGTTCTGTACGGGTGTACCTGTTAAAACTGGAAAGCGTCACAAGTCAGTCAACCTTTAAACGCGACACTGTAGTAGACGTGCATACTCAGGCGGTACAGAGAACCCAGCCCCTGTATCTTTCCCGATATGAGAGTCTCAGAGTTCTTGATTTTGTGACCCTCATCGAGGATACAATAAAACCATCGCCGGGTCTTGAACCAGCTATTGTCTAAAACATATGACTCATATGTTGTGATGCAGAGGTCAAATTTAATTTCTTCGTTGCGGATCCCCGTCTTCAGACGTTCACGTTCAGATTGCGTCCCATGATACCGCAAGACGTTGAACGATGGCAGCCAACGAGCAGCTTCCTACAACAAATAAGCTGTTAGTAATCAGAGAGCATGAGTACGATGAACAAACATTTTGCCAAGAAGATAAAACGGAGAGTGGGCATATGATTAGGTGAGGGTCTTGAAGACCTATGAGAAGATGCCATTCAGTTATCAAATACAGTCGTTACAGAAACACTACGGACCCTTCGAGTTTTCCTTGATGTGGGCAAATAAGGAAAGAGTCTGGAAACCGATCAGAATACAAACGAAGCCAGAGACCGCCCTGTTCGAACCTGCAGTGTCTTTCCGAGGCCCATCTCTGTAAAGTTCCGTGAGCAACATGACAGAGTATGTATTTGCACACAGACACACCATCTCCAAGAATGCAGTTCATCCCTTCCAGATCGATGTTCATCAGCATATATCTCGACTCATCAAAAAAAAAAAAACACCGTTGTTATACATGTACACAAGGTACGCTAACCCTTGCAACTTGATATAGAATCCACAAGTCAGCTGATCGAGAATACCGCCATGTCACGAATGACCACACACCTGATAGTCCTTCATCTCACCGCCTTGGATCAACGCCGGCTGTTCCGTCAATGCATGAAATGGAACGTAGGCTACCTTCTCCCCATTTCCCGCAAGGTCCTTGTGGAGCGCGTCGAAGAAAGTAGTGGAGGGCAAGAGGGACTGAAAAACGTCTCGATGACAATAAAGCCACCGTCGCCTGGCAGCCTCCAGCATAACGCGCTTGGAGTTGATCACGATAGTGAGCTAGTAAGAATTCCAACCCGACAGCACGAGATATACGGTATGTCAGTCGCTCCTGGCGCGTACAGACGAGTTTGGTAGAGAAGTGCTTACCGCCTTCTTGTCTTCGACTTTGCGCTTCTTCTGAGTGGCATCAGGGATGACAAGGTCCTCTGAGTATGAGGAAGTGTGAGGGCGTTTACTACGGCGCGGGGGTATGATTCGGAGGATATTGTGTTTTGGGGCGTTGTCTGTGGGCGTCGCATCACCGACTACTGTCGTGCTCGGTGTCGACGAGCCAATGACATCTAGTTCGTCGACGTCCGACCCCGCGTCGAAGGGGGACGCGACTTGACTGTGAGCAGTCAAGGTTGTCGCCATGATTGAGTGATGCTTTGTTCAGTCGTCGTACGCGGTCTTGTTCAGTCAATTTAGGGTAGGTCAAGTCGCGTATCGTAGTGGCTGTGGTAATTAAATACATTAGATTGGTCACGATTTCCTTCTTGACTTACAACGACGAGCATGTCAACATGCGCGACAGCCACCGTGGACATGTGCTCTTACGAGTGCTGGGATGAGGTATGGGTCGTCTATCTGTTCCTCTGCATACAAGTATTAAATAAGAAACTTATTCAGTGGGGCGTTGCTGATGAACTTGATTTCATCGAACCGATCTTGGACATGG
This sequence comes from Leccinellum albellum, assembly GCA_038090015.1. Lineage (NCBI taxonomy): Eukaryota > Fungi > Basidiomycota > Agaricomycetes > Boletales > Boletaceae > Leccinellum > Leccinellum albellum. The sequence continues at coordinate 8,063 of JBBPLX010000442.1, read as the reverse complement.
ACGTCCCGTTTCTCCCCCTTCCATCAACGTTTAACTTTCAATCTCAGCGTGATTGGAGTCAGCTCGAGCAGTCGATCGAATCATGGCTGACTTCGTCCGTGCCTACTCGTTCCCAATATTGGATGTGGGGCTGCGAGGCATTCTGGTTCGCGTTTCTTGCCGCTTATCCCGACTTCTCACACCCAAAATGGCACACGTGGGATTCTCGGATATCCATGCAGAGTGCATTCGTTGAGGATTGGCTCCGTGGAACTCACCCCTTGTGCAACGAACCCAATGAGGCGGAAATTCGAAAGGAAATTTGGTTCGAATTCTCTCGTCATGTAGGGTTGTTTCAGCTCCCTCTTGGCTGTTGATGATTATACATTGTGCTTGCCGGTTCTTACTTTGTCCTGTCATATAGTTTACGAATATAGGCTATTTTTCTATGGAGTATCACTTGTACACTTGGAATTCACGATGTAACCTGCCAACATTATATGTCACCCTGATCTCGAGTCCACTGAATCGTTTCAAACAAAAACTGGAATCGGCCCAGCTTAACAATGCTACGCAAGTAAAGTTTCTACACTAGCTTGATCAAATGGAACCATCTAGCGATCGTCCAAAGGTCTAAAATGCTTGTCATGGTAAATAGGCAGACTACGGAACTCGTCAAGAGCAGTGGAAATCCAGCGTGAACAAAACGACAGCCACGATCATGTACTCAGCAAACGCCACCATAGGCCACGGCCGTTTTCTTGCAGATGGCCGCCCGCGTCCCTCTACGCGCCTTCAAGCGTTCATCATTGCCTGCGCCCTACTCCACTTGATGAGGATCTTCGTCTGATCCACGTCCTCAAGCGATAGCACACCCATGTAATGATCCGATGCCTTGTTATAATTCTGGGCGTCCATCGCGCCATCGCCGAGCTTCTCTAACTTCCCCGCACATCGCTGTTCGAATTCTGTACGTAGTATATATAATGCTCAGCCAACCGTCAGTCGCGTTGCTCGACATGATGTGCTCACCGCGTTCCCACTGCGCTCGTTCACCATGAATACTCGTGTCCGGTCCCAACTCGTTCTGCATCTGCCTGAAGCAGGCGATGGCCTCCGTGATGCGATCATCCTGTTCGAACACGTCGCAGATCGCACGGTAAACCAGGAACCTAGGGAACTTGAACTGAACACGGGTCAGCGCCGAGCCCTATACTGTAACACAAAGCAGCTGTACCTTGTTTGCGACCCTCAACGCCTCATTCGCTGACCCACGAATCGTCATCGCGTTTGCCCACTTGAGTAACACTTCGTCAGGGTCAGACGGACCGAGTGATAAGAGATTAGTGTAAGCCGTAGCCGCTTGGTCATATTTCTCGGCACGCATCGCGTCGTCGCCAATAATTTCCAACTTTATCACACATCGGTTCGTAAAATCTGAATTGGCAGGATTCTCGAACGCTGTCTTTGGAATATGTAGCAATATCGAAACTTACCAGAGACCCAGTCCGTGAGTAACTTGTTGGACCTCGCCTGTTCTGGCATCTTGTCCACGAACTGTGTAAGAGCGAGAGAAGCCTCGACTGTGCGGCTGTTGGCATATAGTGTTTCGCAATGGTGCTTCTGCTCGTGCGCACGAACAATCTGGACGAGCACCTCCTTCTCCTGGCGAAGTTGCTGGACCGTCTTCGCAAGAGACTCGATAATCTTTTTGTCTTCTTTTTGACTAGAAGAACGCCGGGACATAGTGAGATCCTCTCGTAGATCCTGGACGGTCTTCTTGAGATGGTCTATCTCGTCGTCTGTCGGACATGATCATCAACGAGACGTGTATATGAGAAGTAGTGTGAACACGTACTTGAACGCTCGGCGTGTGCGCGGAGCAACTTGATCGTCTCTTTGGAATCACCCACTTCCGCAGTAGCCTTCCCGGACGCTGGCGACTCTTGCACGGGAGATACCTGCCGTAGACAGTGAAGTGGCTCCTGGTTAGCAGGAGTAATTTCATGTAGATAACACTTACCATGTAGTAAAGGTCGTCGGAATGCGGAGTGGGGGGAGCAGGGAGAGCGAGGCGAGTGGGGGGAGCAGGAAGTGCGAGCGGAGAGGATGGAGCGGGAGTAGGGGGAAGGACTTCAGGGACAAGCTGAACGATCATTTTATTGCCTCCCCCAATCACGAGATGGCCACTCGCTGAGAACGCCATTGACGAGACGGCATCTGTATGCTCAATGGTAGACCCAATTTGCTTCTGCGTCGCAGTATCCCATAAAGAGACGGAGGAGCCGCTGGACGCAGCAATGACTGCGCCGTTGCTCGCCAGAGCAATGCACTGGGGATCATTATTATGGTGAATGGACCATTTCGAAGTGATATTCCCGAGAGTCACGTCAAGATAGTTGATACTTCCTTCGCCGGACAATGCGAAGAGGTGCCTGCTATTTTTCGCCCACACGAGGGACTGGTTGTAGAGCGATCGGACTTCGACCGGGAAGTCGGCGAGGATGCGCCCATCGCGACAATCGTATACCCGAACCGACTCGCAATTCCGCGTGGCGGTAGCGAAAAGTTGTCCATCTGGGGAAAATTTGACTGCGACGACAGTGTAAACGTGTTTCAGAGGGCTCAAAAGTCGCTGTCCGGTAGAGAGGGACCAAACACGAACGGTCTGGTCATTCGAACCGGTCACGACCTTCGTCCCATCGGGAGAGATGTCGATCGCGTAGATCGAACGATTGTGCGCTGCGAACTCAGTCGTCTTTTCGAAGCTTTCACCATTCCATACCGTCACCAAGCCGGTATATGTCCCATCCACAATCCACTTCCCGTCTTGCGAGACCGAGATGTCGAAAATATGGCTCCCTGCGTTCATCGGCGTCCCCACCTCCTTACCGTCTTCTACTCCCCAACGTCTAATCTTGCCATCTGCACTGCCGCTGACAATGTGCTTCCCATCAACGAGGAATGCAACCGAGGAGATGCTGCGTTGTGCATCTATCTCGACCTGATTTGCGCTTTCTCGCTGAACGCTACTAGGCGAGACATTAACTCGATTCGATCCTTGATGCTCGTTAGTGTCGCCACTTGAATGGTCCTGCCAACCCACTCACGATGATTTGTATGCAAAAATGCTCTCCGAGACATAGTTGGCGAGGTATTGGATTGGTGGAAAGTGGGATGTGCGGTTGTCCGTTCGTGGTCCGTTGTACTCCTTTATAACCTATCAGGCCATACCCATGGCCCTAACCCGTCGGAACGTTTCCACCCTTCGATCGTTCTGCTGATGACCAGTGGAGCTCGAAGCTCCTTTTAGCGCCCAGAAGCGGTTCTAGAACCAGGGTTAATAACCAGATATGCTTCTGGACCTCCGTTCGGGTTCGATTGTCCCTGGGACATCCATTCTTCTGCCATGAGTTGCTTGATACCAATGATCAAGCCTCTCTTTATGCGAGCGTGCCTTCGAGCTGCTCCAGTACGTGTCATAATATAGGAGCTCAGAGTCTGGAGTTGTCATGTCTATAGAACTTTGGCTGCGCAAGAAAGTTATCAGGGTCAATTTCATCACCATATCCCTTTACCCAGCTCCAAGACGCACCGTTTCCGCACCGCATGCAACGTAAGAGCGCCAGAGAGAAGTTTCGATAACAAACAGCCACCGCCACTTCGCCGTGTTCATCGAGACGCGTTGGAGCCGATCGCGATCGTGGTCTGGGGACAAGTATGGGGTCTGGAACGAGTACCAGGCGGAAGGAAACCAGTAGAAGAAAACACCGCCGCGACCTTCCTTGTTCGTTGTTTTTCTCTGTTTGCTTGCTGGGATGATAAGCGATTCAGATCAATCCTAATTGCAGTTCCCTGGGGGGCATCGCACCCCAGACTCTTATGTTCATAGCGTTCGATGTGGACCTCAGCGCAACGATGACTCATCGGACCAAGCTTGTCCATGTTGGATTCTGCGGTTGCACGCAGCTTGCTCGACCCCGAGGTTCTTCGTAGGCGTCGTAATTGACACTGCTAGCAGAACAGCCCAATGTGTGATAACGTACCAGTCTCGTTTGTTTGTTGTCCTAATCCAGGACTGAAATTTTGATCTGCTCCGCAAAAAACATTGACAAAGTGTTCATGGAGAGCTCAGTTGCTACCACTCTAGTGACCACCCGCGCCAACCTCCCTTTTAGTGACGGTTGAAACGTTGACGAATGAATGGGGTAGAGATTTTGTGTGAGGAACTTTTACTTGTCTTTGGAATGTTGAATCTTGCGCCTAGATAACACGATCTGTGTAGCTTGATCGTGAATACACGGCCTATGAAAGAACCCTAGGACGACAAAAGACAGCAGATAGCCAGGTCCAAGATCACGAAGTCTTGCACACATTCGATTCGCCGAGGCACGTTCAAATACACACTCGCCGAGGTCCTTCGCCGCTGATGCACTGAACGTTGTCACGGTCTACCCTTGTGTAGGATCTTCCGAAAAATTCCCTCATAAGATTTGATGTAAATTTTGAGCAGGTACACCTCCGAAAGGTAAGCTGACAATATCGAGTGACGTTACTCCGACCTTGCTCCACACGGGATTTGTGAGCAATTCCCAACGGCTAACAAAGCAGAACAGCTGATTGGCAGTCACTGAATGCTTCGCTTTACACAGGTATAAATACAGTCCAGTGCTTCTAGCAGGATCCACCACCTTAATCATGACCTCCAATAACACAGCGCATCCCTCGAACCTCGACCAGCTCTTCCCTGAACCATCCCTACCTCCTTCGAGACTCTCCCCTCAAAGACTGCCAGGCGCGACCCTTGATTCCCTCGCCGCGCTCCAGCACGCCCTCAAAGATAATCACAAGTGTTATCACATCTTCTTCAACGATAGGGGTTTCCATAAGTATGCACGTCTTATCGTCGAAAGCATGAGACAATTCCAATGTGCCATTCAGCCACATCACGCATCGCGCCCTCGCGATATATGCCTTGGGCGGTTCCGCACAAATCATCAAGGATTACTATGAGATCGATGGCCGCATTCAGCGCCCCGCATTCCAATCTCCTGAGCCCATCACGGAGGACAACTTTGTTGATCACTTGGGAGACGAAAGGCAAGCAAATTATGATCGCTGATAGCCTCGATCGTTCTGATACTTGTAACAGATATTACCAAGCGTATATGTCCTTCTTTTTCGACCAAGTCTCCCGGAGGGGCGCCGCGGGCACTCTCGAAGAGTTCATCTTCTCAGAAAAGTACAACTTCCAGAAAGGAAGAGATGCAAATGAGCAACCCGAAATGCTCGGTCGTTTCATTAGCGGTATCCTTCATCCTTTGATCCATGTTGGGTATGGGGTTGAGTTTGGTCTCAATGGGATGTTGATCGAAGGTACGTGATGCGGGACACTGCATGAGGATGAGTACTCACGTCATGATTTCTAGGTCTTGCAATGACAGCAGTTCACCATGTGCGCGCCAGGCCTTCCCTTTCGCCATCCCATTTCGCGTCCGATGCTGCCATTGGCGTGCAGAATATTGCATCTCGTCTTTCGTCTCTGGGTCTGGACGTAGTGCATGCTGTAGGTATGCCTATTGGTGTATCCAAGGCCAACGGCGCACACGCATTCGACATCTTGGCCCGTGTGCTCAAAGACGACAGACTGAAGGTACCTATGGACCTGATCATACCCTCAAAACCCTCGCCGAGAATAACCCTATTATTAGGGAGTATGCCGATCAGTGGACCGTAGACCTCACCCAGCAAGGCGAAGCCGAGCGTAAGATGGAGGAGCTCATCTGGCTAAGTTCTTTGGTTTATGGGGTCGGAGGATTGAAACCAAACGGTCACCAATCCGATTTCTTCCTGTGTGTGACTTTCTTTGATGCGCATATGCGTACGGTCGGCTGATTTCAATATTGGGCAGGATGCACCTCGTCACCTCCAGCCTCTTCCTCCCGTCGCTCATTGCGCCTGTATGTTCGCAAGCCCAAGTCCTTCTCCTACGTGCATATCTGGTCTCCGTTCTCACTTGGTACGTCCTCCGCGGTCGGTCAGCCCTAAAAATCAAGTTGTTTATGGAGACCACCGCCGTACAACCATCGGTCTCGGCGAATCTCGTGGAGAATGCATCACCCACCACCGCAACGACCCCTACCCCGAATCCGTTCCTGCCCGTCTTGCAATCCAGTATCGCCCATCCCATGGATCATGTCGTCAAGATTCAGCGCGCCTTTGCGCACTTTAATACCATCTATGGCACACGCCCGGCGGGATACTTCAAGCAGACCGAATTAGAGGGCGCAGAGTTGCTGGATGGGTCACTTTTCGTGAGGTCTGCTCTGCTGACGATGGACCACGTTGGATGGGCGCGTGAGGGTCAGGAAGCGCGGCAATTCGGTTTGGACTGAAGGTAGCAAAAATATTGAAACAACAATCCTTGGTTTCGGTGAGATCCCGACGTTGATGTATGATACTACTTGAATGTGTAAGATGCTGGTTTCCACTTAGGCTCCCCACTCCGTTATTGTATTCTCAGAATGTGTACTGTAGCGCTTGGTTTGTAGTCAGTGAGGCAGGAATGCGATTCGTGACTCTTGTAATGGTATTGCCCATGTAGCGGTTGCCAGATTCGTCTTTTCTTAGGTCGTGATTGAGACGCTCACAGCCAGGCGGGGCGGCAGGTTGTGCCGCGGTGTGAGCAAAAAAATCACAACACAGTACTTAGACATGTTCAGAGACGGACCAGCGGTCGGTCGGTCCATATACACAAGTAGTTCAAGCACTATTTGCAGGGGAATTTTCTAGGTTTGAAAAGCTTCACTACGCATGTCAAACAGCGATCAGCAAAATTGGCCTCCGTAGTCGGTTTTCATGAACACCCGGATGATGCTGAAGATCGACGCTCTTACCACGACATCCAAGTAAGGTGTATTTAGCGACAAAATCAGCATGTCATTGATCGTGCTAGGCCTATTGAAGTCAAAAGGGTCGTTGGGTGGGTATGGAGCTGGATTGTGGTGTTCGTGTTGAGCGACCGCATACATGTTACTGAATGTTTTTGAGTGATGTCGCACTTCTTAGAACAAAGAGGAACAAGCAACTTACCCGTGGAGATCACCGTCTACCAAAGCGTTTGGAAGTGGCTGGGTGCCTGGCAAGACTTCATGACATTCATGACTCTTGTATCTGAAGATCTCTCTAACTGCATCGCAGTTCTCTGACTGGCCGATCGAATTCTCCTTGTAAAGTGTATCATCGATTCCACGTAATAACATGTGGTCAGTCTCAATCTTGGACGAATCAATAAGGTCATACCAAAATGGTGTATATTGAGTTGAACCAAGCGTTAGGAGATCTTCGAGTGTGTTTCGTCCAATTGAGATGAACGACTTTGAAGACATATGCGATTCTGTGGCTTCTAACAGGGACAATGAAAAGTGTCTCGGGGATTAGCTAGTCCAAATCCATTCCATGCATATAATTATGGTACACAGTCAAGTCCGCGGCCACTGGTGTTTGTTTGGCAACAGCTTTAGAATCAAACAAGCCCCTACTCACCGCATTTTCGGTCATCAAAAACAAAATAAAACGCAACATGGCGCTCTGCCTGTCCTCCAAGCGGAGTCTCCTCTCCGCTGCTTCAGAACCCATGCTAATGCGTGCATATCCACGCGCACAGATATCCACGCCAACGCGCTGGCACTCCACCTCTCCCTACGGCCGCACTCACATTCGCAAGAAACACCCCCGCTCGCTCCCCGCCCCCGTCGTCCCGCACTTCCTCCAACACGTCACACGCGCAGACGGCTCGACGTTCACGCACTGGACGACCTCTCCGCGTTCCAAGCTCATCCTCACGCGCGATACGACGAACCACCCGCTCTGGAATGCGACCGAACGCGTGAGCGGCGCATCCTCGGAGAACAGCCAGGATGAGGAGGAGGAAGGGACGGGGCGGATGACGAGGTTCAAGAGGCGATTTGGCGAAGGGATTGGAGCGGATCAGTGGTTCGAGTTGCAGGCTGGCATCGATGGCGAGAAGGAGCCTGCTGCGGTTAAGGAAAGACAGAGCAAGGCGGGGGGCGCAAAAAAGAAAT
>JBBPLX010000441.1:373-23056 GCA_038090015.1 Leccinellum albellum | reverse complement strand
ATGGTGGTTTTGTGATCCGTGCACGTTGAAGGTGCAGTACGAAAAAGGTAAGGAAAAAGTATGTCAGGCCCCTTGTTCAAGTTACAGCAGCAGATCAACCTCAATACCCCAGATCCAAGGTGGCATCCTGCCTGCTCAGACGGCAGGCCCGAGGGCATATCTCGTCCTTTGCTGGCATTACGACACTTAAATGAGTCAAGTTGAGTTTCACCTTTTCCCTCCGAGTCTGACTTCTTCTGGGCCTTTGTTTCCTTTTATCCAAATCGTAAAATCATTTTTGGATCATGCCGACGGCGTGTGCCGAGCTGTGACCCCGTAACTGCATACCCGAAGCAACGTCCATCAACTTGAACGACTACACTCACCATTGCCCATGCCATCCTATACGACCTCGTCAGATCTCAAGGTTGAACGTTGAACCATCAACCTTTATCTTAAGCAGGGTTATAGCGTCTCGGATATCTTTGGCATTCTGGGGGTCAAGAGAAGATTTTTCTCTGCCACTGTCGACTGTCAAACGCAAGCATGGCCTCTCACATTCGAAGATCGATTCACTGTATCAGCAACCTAACACCCTTTGATTAGACAAGTTGCAGTACAATTTAGAAAGTCGTTGTCTTCCTGTCTCATGGACTTGTCTATTCCCACCCTTTGTCGCGCGAGTCTTCCGTGTCCCGAGAGTTGGCTTCTCACGCAATGATCATTCAAGGCAGAACAAATCTCATTTTCGCTGAACCCATGGAGCATCTTGAATGCATCACGCACGCAGACCTAATAACGAGAGGATCGAGTGGGCGAGCAACGGCGAGGATCAAGGCCTGAGGGGCAAGTGAGGTGATGCATAATCGGTTCCTATTAGTAGCAGGATGATGACGAGCCTGAGATTACAGTCATGTTGCATCATTGACCAACGAGGAGCGCTGTTAATGCAGAGACTTGTGCTCTTCAAGATCCCCGTATGATGATCCGGTTAGTCGCTCTCGGGGTCTCGCTGAGTTCCCTCGGCAGACATTGTCTAAAAATATTTTACGATTCCGCATATTTATGAAAATATGTAACAAGTGTCTCGAAACCCGACGTTCTCGCGGTAAGGGCAACACCGTAACACTAAAACAGATGGCGACGAGACCGCGGTCAAGTATCGTTTCGAGTTTCCGGCAGGATAATTTTATGTAAATATCGAGCTTGCCCGAACCAGAAAGCTTAAGGTTGATTTGATTCACCGTGATCGAAACATATGGATTTGCAGTCTTGACGGGCCCCGGCTGAGTGACTATTACATACGCACGTGAATCATGTCTCAGTCGTTCCATTCATGTTTTTCACAAGGTTGCCGGGATGCAAGTTGGACTCTACGACATGTTGTCCCTTATTAATCTCCGTTGGCCCGGTCGATGCCACGGTCTTTGACCTTTATACTAGCTGGCAGAGCGCTAGAGGCCAAACCAAGCGAGTGACCTACGGCTTGAAATCCCCGCTGGCAGCGATGTAAGTATGCAGCCCCTGATCAAGATGCAACAGTGCTCATCGATATCCTCCTACTAGTAGTTTGCCGTTCGCTAGATTCATCAGTAAATTCACAAGTTGCTTTTTGTGTGCTTTTTGCTGCTTTTCAAGCTTTTGTCGCTGCTTTTCACAATCCACTGAAAAGCACGAAAATCAGATCTCTCTGCTTTTCGCCAAGCTTTTCCGCTGCTTTCCGTGCTCTTGCAGCTTTTTGCTGTACTTTCTAGCATTCAAACGATTCGGAAAGCAAACAAATTCTCATTAAAAGCAGTTCCAAAAACAGCATTAGTTACGGAAAGCACGGAAAGGATATAAAAACGAGTGTGGTGATTGGCTAACTAAAGGATTGAAGGGTGTCCAAAATGGGGTATATGAGCCAGTTTGGCTGCGAATGACGGGATAAAATAGGCATTGTAAGCTGGTATACGAGCCATGATAGGCTTACGGCGGGTTGAAATGGACGTCAAAAGATGGTATATGAGCTGAGATAGGCTCACGGCGGATGGAAACAGATGGTATACGAACCAAGATAGGCACACTGGCAACAGCGCGAGGTTCAAATGAGTGGTAGGAGAAAAGGAGCAGCCGGAAGATAGGAAAATTGAATGAGCGGTGGGAGTGAAACAGGCTTGACGAGATGGCGGAAATGGCTTGTGTCCTACACGAAAATGTTATCCAGCAGTAATCATGACTGAGGCAGTTACTCACACATTTGAGCCCTAGGATCGAGCTCATCTGGGGCCACAACAGAAGCAAGTAGGGCGTCATCATCCCGGTTTGTTGCGAGGTACATCAGCGTCTCAGCAACAACATTACCCAGCATCTTATCACTCCGGCTTGCAATGGACAAGTAGTATGATGCCGTCTGGCCACCCCAATTCTGGTGAGAGAACGCACTCCCCTTTGTGCTCATCTTTCCTGTTGCCTGATTCAGGGTTCGGGGTTGCTTCCGGCTGGTTCGAATGCCCCGGGTTGGGTGGGTGTCCACAGCTTCTGTCTGCGCCTCCTCGTTCACGATAACATCAAGTCGGCCCTCTGTCGCCAACTTGAGCGCACGTTCCAGCTGACAAACCGTTAGTCAGCTGGGGTGACAAACAAATTTGCTGCGGGCCATACCGCTGCCATGCAGAGCGCAAGAACTCCTCTGATCCCATGATCACACTTGGCGAGCAGATCAAGTCCTGGAACCTCCACCCACCCAATGGTGTCTTGCATGTGCGTTGTTCCAAGAAGGGCAAAGATGAGTGGAGACTGGAAGGCTTTAGAGCGGTCAGAAGGGTCGAAATCCTCGTATGCGAATGCACGAAGCGTCATCAGGTGAGTCGCTAAATCCTCCTTAGTCATGTCCTCAGGCTGATTAGAAATATTCTCGTTAAGGTGTTTGAGTACGATGTGCCCCGCAGCGTTCCCAATGACGTGTCGCCAGCGAATGAGGCGCTGAACCGCCTGATTCGGATCCCACAAGGTTTAGTATTAATTTTTTCTGAAACGGTTAGATGACTGCCATACATACCAGATTATACATGTGGCCACCATGCTTCAATTGCTCCAGCTCGTCAAATGCAGGATAGACGACACCAATGATGCGGATGAGTGCATGCTCAAGGTCACGTTCCTTGATGTTCCATACACTATCCTGATCCCCGTACCACAGGATGATGCTCGGGAGAACGACCTTGGACCACTTGCCATCAGGATCATTTTGCATGAGCGCTGGTAAGTCATTCTTGGTAGCTTTGACTTTAGGGTTCTTCAAGGGCGTGGAAGTTCCCTTACGAGACCTCCTTGAGGCTGAAACATCTGTGATCCCGTTGTCGTGTAAGTCATTACCGCTCTCCACCCGCTCGGTCTTGATTTTCTTAATTGGGGGAGCTTCTATCACAGCAACGGCATTCTGTGGGTCGCAGGTCAGCTTATATATAAGTTGGGTTGACACAGGAGTCACAACTTCCCTGTCGAGTGAGATGACGCCCTCCGGCCTGGGGCCTGGGCTGAAGGTTTGTCTCCTCGCCCTCACTCGCAGGTTCGGTATCTCCCTTGTGTTCCTCCCAGTCGCTTTGTAAGTTGAGCTTGCGTTTTAAAACTTTGACTCGCTCATGCTTAGGTGTTTGGTCCAAATCCATCAGGTCGGTGGTGTCATCAGTGTCGATGTCATCAAGGTCAACATGGGCAACCGCCACCTGACTCGAGGGCATTAACTGCTGGCGGTAGTGTAAGTGATATTGCATTGAGATGGCCAGGTAGTATTGACACTCACTGTTGTAGACTTGCCCTTGACACGGGAATGCTCTATTGCATAGCGGAGCTCATCAGCATCATCATCTGCGTCGGTAATGATCTCGGAACTCCTCGGAACAATATTGTTATTAGTAGGTGTTTGGCTGCGTGAGCCAAATCCAGTATCCTGCTGACTGAGTCATGGTGCTGGTTGTTAGTGTGCAACCCTCAAATGCCACACAGTATCACCATCCTGTACGTACTTGCTACCATTGGTGGAGGCTTCCTTTCGTGCCTTGGCCTCAGCCAACCTTTGACGGGTCACATCTGACAGGACCGTTCGCAGATCAGGTCCCTTGCCAGGTTCTGCTTCTAATTTAACAACAAATCATAAAGGTCAGTACTATATTTGTGGTAATGACAACTCGACTAACGAGGGAAGCGGGGCGGTAGGATTCTGGCTTCATTTCCAGCTGGTTTTTTGACCATGCGAGGTTTCGGACGCACAGCTGCTCGGTCCTTTCGGGCCTCAGACTGATCAATGACCATCTGTGCTTGCACAGTTGAAATGCGCTGGTAAGTGCCTTGCTCAGCTATCTTCTTTGCTTCTTTCATCTGGCTGACCTGTTCTTCATCAGCGCGCTTCTGTTCAGATGTGCGTCTAGGCTGTGGTTTGTCAGGTAAGCCAGGTCGAGCGCTCGCGTTAGACGGCCGTGTAACACGACGCTCAGAAGGTTGAACAGGCTGTGCCTGCCTCCCTTCTTTCAAAAGATGGGGGGGAACCATAGAGAGTCGGTTTAGTGAGATTTCAAACGAATGAAAAGAAGGTGTATGCCGAGGGAACGAGAATGAATGAAATTCGAAGGAGGGAATGGAGTGGAAGGAGGTGAAAAAAAAGGTGAACTTGTATATGGCAGCCTCTTCCTGTTTTATGATGCTGACCCGCCGCCTCCCCCAAAAATATGCACTCGGCAGTTTTTATTTCTTCCGACACGCAAACTTTGTTCTTTGTGAACACTGGCACTTGGTACTTACTATGCCCAACGCTCCGGAATATGCTCAACTTCAATATCCCTGTTTGCATCCAGGATGCCATCGTTCGTTCAAAAATCAGTCGGGCCTAACACAACATCGACATGCCAAGCACCCACATGTGTCAATTTCTCCGCCTCGCCCATCAACCCGGAGTCCAACGCCGGTGTCGAATTGGAGTCCGGCACCTCAGGATACAGAAGAAGAAGACTTCCCTCACATTGAGGCTGAGTACTTTGGTCCCTGCAATGCTGTTTACCGTAATTATCATCCGTTTATGACCGGTCAGTAAAATGGACAGCTCTGACTGTCGTTCTGTTTTGGTTGATGGTTCTCTTGGCAGGACGTCCTTGTGACTCCAGTGGGGACTTTCTACCGTCCGGAGCACAGGCCCCTCCTCCAGACCCACCTGATGAGGATGACTGGACACCCTTTCATGATCGGCTCGAATTCGAAGTTGCAGATTTTTTATACACACGCAACCAGATGCCAGCACAACAGATTGACATGCTCCTAGACCTATGGGGCGAGTCTCTTCTCATGGTAGGCGGTCATCCGATGTATCGAAATCACAAAGAGCTCTACAAGAAAATTGACGCCATTCAAGAAGGAGACATAAAATGGCGATGTTTTTCTCTGAAATATACACCCACTCCAGAAGATGAAGGTCGTGTGCCATGGATGGATGCGGCATACGATGTATGGTACCGGTGTCCTCGGGAGACAATTCACAAGATTCTTGGCAATCCTGAGCTGGCGGACCAGACAGACTACCGGCCCTACAGGGAATACGACGGACAATCGGACGAGCGGCGTTTTCAGGACTTCATGGGGGCTGATTGGGCTTGGGACCAAGCAGTAAGTTTTATAATTCCTTTGTATTTTGGCATCGTTAACAACAGTGACGAGTAGGATATCATTTCACGTGACCATGCTGACTGTGAGGGCGCGATGTTTGTGCCTGTCATCCTGGGCAGTGACAAGACCACGGTTTCTGTAGCCACGGGACAGCATGACTACTACCCATTGTACCTATCAACTGGCAACCTCCATAATAGTGCTCGGCGGTCGCATCGCAACGGTGTTGCTCTAATTGGATTCCTCGCCACACCAAAAAGTAAGTAAATCATTGGTCGAAATAAAACTAGCTTGACCTAATTACAACATCATATAGCTACACGTGAGGAGGCAAAGACGGCCCGCTTTCGCAAGTTCCGCCGCCGACTATTTCATGTAGCATTATCTCACATACTCCAAGTACTGAAACAGTACATGATCCAATGGGATGTAGTACATTGCGGTGATCGACACTATCGTCGAGCAGTGTATGGACTTGGTCCGTACATCGCTGATTACGAAGAGCAGGCTTTATTAGCCTGCATCGTACGAAACTGGTGTGCGAGGTATGCCATTCTTTATCTAACCCCCGGTATTCATTCTCACTGAAGTTAATCTCCCAACTTAAAGGTGTCTTGGTCACCGGATAAATCTGGATGAAGGTGGACTGTTGCGCTCCCGCGACCATACTGACATTCTGATTGAAGAATTGGACACCGATGACTTATGGAATGAATTTGGCATTGTCGATGATATCGTGGCAAGTGTATTTCAGGTCTCATTCAGCATCATCTCACTACTCACAGCCTTTCACAAATGATTTTCCTCGAGCAGATATATGCCGGCTACTCTCGCCAGATATACTCCACCAATTAATCAAAGGTGTTTTCAAGGATCACTTGGTCGAGTGGGTCGAGAAATACCTAGTCATCACTTATGGTCAAAAGCAGGCGGACTCAATCCTGGATGACATAGATCGCCAGTAAGTACACTCTGTCACAGATGCAATTCATGTTACTGACTTGGTTGATAGAATTGCATCTGTGGCTTCATTTGCTGGTCTCCGCCGTTTCCCTCAAGGTCGACACTTCAAACAGTGGACGGGCGATGACTCAAAGGCCCTCATGAAGGTCAGTTCCTTTTCTGGTTGTTGATATGTTGTCCTGCCAACGGGTGCTGACTTATGGTGTCAGGTTTACCTTGCGGCTATTGAAGGCCATGTCCCGCGTGACATGCTGCGTACATTCCGTGTATTCTTGGAATTCTGTTATTTAGTGCGCAAAGATGTCATCACTACCTCGGAGCTCACCCAACTTGAAGACACACTCTTGCAATTCCATCGGTATCGCACCATCTTTCTGAATGCTGGTGCCACGCGGTCTATTTCACTCCCGTGCCAACACTCTCTCACGCATTACTTCGAGTTGATCAAAGAGTTTGGGGCGCCAAATGGCTTGTGCTCGTCCATCACGGAGTCGAAACACATCAAAGCTGTGAAGGAACCATACCGACGTTCAAGCCACCACCAAGCCTTGGGCCAGATGTTGATCATCAACCAAAGGCTCGACAAGCTGAGAGCTGCACGGACCAAGTTCCAATTGCAGGGTATGCTCATCTCAAGAGCGGGGACTACCATTGGTCCAGGCGACTCTGGTATCCTTCGAGTGTTGGGTAAAGTACTTAATCATTATGAAATAGTTACGAATACTGACTGAACTATTCTTCAGTACGTCGTAATGACCTGGAAAATCAACGCAGCGCACAGGATGAGCAGCAAGAACCTGATGGAGACCGTTGTCTGGAGAAAATTGCCAGCCGGCAGGATGACTCTGGTGATTCTGAACCAGTAGATGGTCATCGTGTAGAGGCTTTTGTATGTCTCGCTCGAACTCCACGTAAGTGGGGTCACGGTCTTTACGCAGATTGCTCTAGTATATTCACTATTCTCGCACCTAGAACGAAACCGGGCAAACACTGTGCCAGAGCTCGCAGTCGAGCTCGGGATACCATACCTCCCCCAACTTGTCCGCACCCTCCTGCATACAAAAATACATTCGGACGACGACAGACCATGTGACACTTGCCCATTCTATGCAGGCAAGATATCCATCTTCAACTCTGCTTCGTCTACATTCCATGCACCAAGTGACCTGTGTGGAACCGGTGGCATGCGTCGCGAGTACATTCGATCCTGCCCTAATTGGAGGAATGAAGGTCCCCGACGTGACTGTGTGTTTGTGGTTACGAACCCAGATCTTGTGGGCTTTAGGGGACTGGATGTCGCCCGCATCTTATGTTTTTTCTCTTTTATATTTCAAGGCGTCCCATACTCGTGTGCGGTTGTTCGCTGGTTCGATTGTGTTGGAGATGCGCCAAATGCTGATACGGGCATGTGGGTTGTCAAGCCTGGTGTCACTGCTGCAAGACAACCAAAAATTGCTGTAATACACACGGATGCCATTTTCCGTGCAGCCCACCTCATTCCCGTATACACAGCTGCTGGTCCAATCCCCCCTCAAGGAATTCCCCCGAATCAATCCTACGACCATTTTCGCCTCTTCTATGTCAATAAATTTGCCGACCACCATTCCTTTGCGACTGCTTTTTGAGTCGCAACCTACTATGATCGCTATGAAGTTTACTCTCCGGGCCAGGTCACCAAGAACACACCTTCTGATTTGTGCGTATACAAGACATTGCTACTGAATGACATGCTAACACGATGGTACTGCTACTTTGATTTGAATGTGTGCAGGCTGGCAGAGCTCATCGGCAACCCTAATATCAGCCATGTCGTTCACTGCTGGCAATATTCTCTGAGTTGCCATGACCCATTTGATGGGCTCATCTCTGGTATTCGTGTGCCCGGAGTACCCTCCCGAGTCCTCTTCCAACTCCACCCCGCTTCAAGTGTACGACTCGGAGCATCAAGACCCGTTTTAACTGGCTCGTTTATCTTCACATGCCCAGTACCCTCCCTCCTCTTCCAACTCCAACCCACTGCAAGTGTATGAGACCCGTTTGACGGGCTTGTTTATCTTCACGTGCCCGGAGTACCCTCCCTCCTCTTCCAACTCTACCCCACTCCAAGCATATGAGACCCGTTTGACGGGCCCATTCATCTTTGCATGCCTGGAGTACCTTCCCTTTTGTTCCAACTCCACTGTGACCCCACCATGACTTCAAGCGTAGTACAAGTGTCGAGACTCGAGACCTGTTTGAACTGGAACAGGCTCGTTTATCTTCACACGCCCGGAGTACCCTCCCTCCTCTTCCAACTCCACCCCGCTCCAGCGTCAAGACCCATTTTGACGGTCTCATTTCTTTTCGCGTGCCCGGAGTATCCTCCGTCGTCTTCTGCAGTAGTGAATATCATTATTCCTAAATTAGCTAGACTGCCTCGTGTATTGCTTTTCGGCTGATTAGTAACTGCTTTTTGGGTTTTGGTGTCGTCATCATGCTTTTATGTGATTTTCAGTGCTTTTGGTATTTGTGCTTTTATGTTCATGAAAAGCACTGAAAAAGCCCGAAAAGCACTGAAAAGCAAGTTGTGAATTTACTGATGTTCCTGTAGTACAAAGATGACATTCGTGCGAGACGGGTCTAGAGACAATGCTCCCAATGACATGGCGGCTAGAGTTACTAGCAGGACATCACACTGGTACATCATGGGGCAAGACCTCCATCGACCCGTTATTCAACACCCACTCCGCCAAGAGCCGTGCTCACGATCCTTTCATCATCGTAGTATATGGTGGTATATTCACATTGAAAATAAAACGAAAAGCATCAATCTATTAGAGGAAGAAAGGACGGAGGAAAAAAAAACAACAAAGGAAGACCATAATAGAGAACGAACCGACCGTGTCAAGTACACACCATAATGGATGATGACGACGTTCGTCCACTCTGTACCAAGGTTTGACAAGGGGGGGAAAGACGTGAGACAGACAACAGAAAATTCAAGGTCCCTACCACATGAACATACATGCCCTTTTTCATTGAGCGACATTACTGACATTGCACCGTTGGGGAGAGGAGTTGGTGATCAGGGAAAAGGCAAGAAGATCAGATGAGTGCGGAAAGTTTAGGGGTAGAGGATAGCAGAGACGGATGGGACGGACTGGGTCATCAAGTCTCCATCTTTCCTCTTCCATACGCGATGCTCCTCTTCAGACCTCCCCTTCCTACTCGACAACATGACCTGAGTCCGAAACCTGCAAAAACCAACCACTCATCGCGACCTGCAACGTTCGCAAAGAAGACCAAGACCGACGGGGGAGAACAGCCTAGAGGAAATCCTCCGCTCTTGCACGTTTCTTCCCTCTCATTTCCTCTGGAGCAAGACCTGCTAAAGGTGATGATGCAGTATTTGTCACTTCCTTTGCAAAATAATATTTAGACGTATGTGCACGTTTCTCTTCCTATGTATGCGCCAACTATGAGCATCGGCTAACAAAATGGCAGAGGATACGCACGGGAGAAAAATTAGGATCTGGATATTTAAGTTCTGTCTTCTTCTTGAATGGTGTATATTTTTGTTCCAAAGCTGGATTTGAAAGTACAAGCGGTGGGGGCTGACTCTGGGCAGATACTGACCCAATAGGTGGCGCAGGCTTTGTAGGCAACGCCGGCGTAGGAGTGTCATTGCCTGCAACAGGAGTGGCTGGCGTAACACTTCCGTTCATGCCAAGGGACGGGAAAGAAGAACCAGAACCAGCAGGTACAAAAGCCGGGGGAGGCGGGAGCGGTGGGCGAGACATGCCTGGCGGGAAGGGGGGCGTACCTTGAAGAGGCATACCAGCTGGAGGTACCATCATCCCTGGAGGGGGCATCGGGAACCCAGGCGGTGGAGGCCTAGCATCGTATTAAACGAACACACGACAGGAAAGATATTGTCAGTATCAATTACCAAGAGATTCAAACAAACCTTGCGAGCGAGGCATGGACTCACCCTGGGGGAAAACCGGGCATTCCAGGTGCGCCGGAGAAGAGAGGTGGGAAAGGAGGATGCGCACCTGGGAATGCCCCCGTAGGAGGTGCACCTCCCGGAGGCATAAACGGAGCGGGTGGCGCACCTGGAACCACCCCTGGTGGTGGTGACATTCCCGTCGGAAGCGGTTGCATGGGGGGCATGGGAGGAACCGTATATGCTTGAGGCGGTGCGCCATACACCGCCCCACCCTCGGATGTACTTGGTGCAGTAGCCGATGCGGGATCGGTGGAGGTACCGCCCATGAGCGCCTTGTGGGCTTCAAGCTGAGCACGAAGCTCCTCCTCTGAAAGAGGCTTGTTTTCCACTTTGGGCCGTTTGGCTTGTGGTTGGGATATTGATCCTGCTGCGAGGCCAAGTTCTATTTCCTTGCGGCGTTTATAGTCTGCCACGTCCGGAGCAGGAATACCCTCCATTCCAAAAATTTCGACTTCGTAGCCATCACGACCAGGGAGGGCATTCTCGATTCGTGGGAGGCTATGGGAAGGGACATGGATGTCAGATCGGTAATGAATCAAGAAGAAAAAGACGGCTCACTTTTCGGGCTCGAGTTTGTGTACCTGTTGAATGTGGACTGCGAGACCACCTGCGGTGTTCAAGCGACGGGGACACATGTTACACTTGAAATGCTTTGCCTTTTGGTGCTGCATGAGGACTGTGCAGTGGATTAGTCACGACGATGCTAACAAAGAGCGCACGGACCTTTCTCGTCCTCAAACTCTCGTTCGCAATACCAGCACCATGGTCGAATGACCTGGGAACTAGTCAGATAGTGTTTATAAAGTTTTGATGTGAACTTACCTGTTTGTTCTTTTTCTTTGCCATCACGTCGTCGTTGCGGAGAAAGAGAGTGAAGGAAACTTTTTCCCCCGAAACCGGCCGGTGACGACCGTGGGAAAACATAAACGATCCCGTGATTCTGTCGACCCCCCACTTGATTATGTAATTATGGTCGTGTTTTGCTTGCCATCGACGGTGACCCCGACTTCAACGATGCCCACCGCAGTTAATGGTATAACCGCAACCTCTGCTGCAAATACAAAGGCAATTAAATCCAAAAATCAGCTGCGTCGCGCAAAGATAAAGCAGAAGAAGGCTGCTGTCTCGGGTCAGGTCAGTTTCTTTCTCTCTTGCTGTGCTGTTTGCGGATACTGATCAACCTATGGCTGCAGAACTCGAATGGAACCGCTTCAAACGGGGACATAAAGGGAGGGCGCTCGGAAAACTTTGTTAGTGACAATGTCGAGTACGTGGTTGAGCAGCTGGATGTCAAAGACCCGGCCCTCGAGGCCTTTTCCGACATCTTTGCCAAATTCCAGGCTCCCATCGATCAGTCGGAGGTGCGCGTCCCCAGATTGAACCTTGCAAAAACGCCAAGTTGACGGCTCTATAGGTCAAGAGTTCTGAGCCTACGAAAGGCGAAGTTATTTATTCCGACGACGATATGGCTTCCGACGCAGGCTCGGACAATTCGGACGCGCCCAAAAAACCTCTCTCGAAAAAGAAACAACGTAAAATGAACAGACTTACTATTGCCGAACTTAAGCAGCTCGTTCCGAAGCCTGAAGCAGTCGAGTGGACTGATCCTTCCGCCGCAGATCCGAGATTACTCTTGCATCTCAAATGCTATAGGAACACCGTGCCTATCCCCGCCCACTGGAGCGCAAAGAGGGATTATTTGCAGGGCAAGAGAGGTATAGAGAAACCGCCATTCCAATTGCCCTCATATATAGCAGACACTGGTATTGCTACAATGAGGGATGCCATCAAAGAGAAGGAGGCCAACATGTCGCTCAAAGCGAAGACGAGAGAGCGGGTTCAACCAAAGATGGGAAAGATAGATATCGACTACCAGAAATTGCATGACGCATTTTTCAAGTTCGCCACGAAGCCCCTCGTGACCAGCTTTGGTGAGATGTAAGTGTATCCTCAATTCGTCCAACATAAAATGCTAACTAACGCCACTCTTCGCACAGGTACTACGAGGGCAAAGAATTTGAGACGTCCTTGAAGGAGAAACGACCTGGCGATTTGTCACCCGAGCTCGTGGAAGCATTATCCATTCCACCGCTGGCGCCTCCCCCGTGGCTCATTAGCATGCAACGGTTTGGGCCTCCACCAAGTTACCCTACACTACGGATATCAGGTCTGAACGCGCCCATACCGGAAGGTGCTCAGTGGGGGTTCCATCCGGGTGGATGGGGCAAGCCTCCCCTGGACGAATACAACCGGCCGCTCTATGGTGACGTCTTCGGCGTGTTGCCCAAAGTTAGTGATATTAATGTACGTGGCACAACCTACATAAAACCCTCGGTCGAGTGTTCACATCACCCCTAGATTGGTGAACCAATCGACAAGAATCCATGGGGTGAACTTGAGCCCGAAGAAGGTAAGTACCCTCTGGCAGCACCGGTGCAGCAGACTTGCTGACTGAACGACTTGCAGAGGAAGAAGAAGAGGAGGAAGAGGAGGAAGAGGAGTCGGAAACCGAAGAAACGCCCGAGTCTGCCGCTCCAACAGATGGCCTGCAGACACCATCGGGTCTCGAGACGCCCTCTGGTCTTACGTCCGTCGTATCGACTGTTGCAGGGGGACTGGAGACACCCGATTTCCTGGAACTCCGGAAGACGGCACCGTCGAGGGAAAGGGAGGAAGATATGGGTCCGCGGTCGTTGTACCAGGTTGTTCCCGAGAAGCAGACGTCGGTGCGGGGACTCATGGGAAGCGAAAGAGGGTACGATGTTGCTGCTGTTACTGCATCTGGAGCACCTATACCTGTTTTGGGAGACGAGAGAGGGACAAAGGTGCACCCATTTCCGGATATCTACTTCTTTGTAACTGACGAATGGAACATTTGCAGCGGAAATCCAACGGCGTGGAGGTTTCACTGGATGCTACGGAGCTGGAGGGGCTCTCGGAGGAGGAGCTCCGCCGGAAATACGAACAGCACTCACGTGGGTCTGCTGGTGTTACTGGGTCGAAGGAAGACTTTTCGGACATGGTTGCAAAAGAGATGGCGAAGAAGAAACAAAAGATGGAGAAGGAACGAGAGATGAGGAAGGGCAAGGAATTCAAGTTTTGATCCTGTCGTCTGGTTCACCTTTTGTCATGTCTTTGCGGTAGTATATTTATTCTGAGTGCGACTTGCCGGATCAAAATGTACTAAGCTGGGAATGTCAGTGATGGAAGGGACAGGGCTGTGCTAATCGGCGTTGCGCACTGCCGCCAGCTGACCGTCGCGTCCACCGCTAGGAATTTTTGTCGGGGTGATTAGGACTTGTCTTTACACTCTTCTTTCATCATCAAGCCAACAAGCCAGCGTTTCCTTGAAGCGATGAACGTTTGACGCCTCCCACTCTGACACGCGGCAACTGTACTACATTCCACGGTTCGTATTCGAGAGGACACATCTTCTCTGAAGCTTCAATTCTTCGCCCCTACCAAGTTTCTATCCCAGTTCATACACTTTTCATCATTATTCGAGCCTTCTGCTGTCAGGATGTCTAGCGTGAGGATGTACGAGCCATCTTTCTGAAATTATTACCCTGCTTGACTTACGTGGTCTCAAGCGCCCTCCAACCGCCTCCAAACGTCGACTTTGTAGTTGGTGAGTCCTGCCTCTCTTGGACTTTTGCAGAAGCTGATGGCATGAAATCGTTCCCTGTTTGCTCGCCTTTCCATACGCTGGTGATCCGACTGGGCCCTTGGCATTGCATGTTGATTAGGCTATCCTGGTATCCCGCCCGGAGCAAAGGACCGTCCCCAGGCTGCTGTTAAAGGGGTATGTATTCCCTCTGCACCTCCTTCTGGACCCACTCTCCATTCCACCCTCGATTTTAAATTCGGTCATTTTTACAAATCATGTAACCTCGTGACTGATATCATAACCGGAACCCTCGTCCCACATTACACTGCAGGCCGTAGAAGTCCGCGTGGGTCCCGCAGGCGCCAAGGCCAAGTGGGTGCGCGTCGAGCTCAAGAAGATTGAAACGCTCCCGGGTGGGGGACAGGCGAATTCGTACTATGACCACGTTGGTCCTAGCCCCATTTCACTATGGCAGTCCAGCGAAGATTACTCTGTATTACAATCTGTGTGTGATGACGTGTTCCTTGTGTGTATGGACGTTTCTGATGCTGATGATGGCGATGGTTACGTCGCTAATAGCAAGACCTCCCTTTCTTGATTCGCATTCCAGAATCTATACCACCTAGTATTGCATTGGAGAAAGGTGGTAAGTTGATTTTGTTGCGACACCCGGCCTTTTTCTCACCTTACGAAAAACCATTGTTGTAGCTGGCATTCGATATGAACTTGTCGCGACGGTATGCACACTCGGTAAAAAGTGAGTCCTCTTTTTGTCAAGTTCGCTCCGTGTTCTCAGACCATTGCCAGGGGTTTCTTTCGCCGTCGCAAAACGACTGTAATATCACAAGCAACGACGATCATCATCGATAAACATGAGTTGCACGCCACCTGGCCCGTTTACTCCCAATCAGAATCACGCTCCGTCCATCAAGATGGCGTACACCTTACCGTGGAACGCGGTCGTACATGCTACGGGCCTGGAGATCGTGTCTCTGTCACAGCGATTCTCAAATCCGACGCTATCCATCCCGTCGTGCTCCGCGGATTCGAGTTTACGCTGAAAGAGACCACCATCTTCCGAGCCGGTCCCCAGGCATCGCGGAGTGGTCCCCAACACAAGGTTGCTAACATTGGCGAGCAGAAAGTCCCGCTGAACGCGACGTTGTATAACGGTACACAACACAAGGCCGAGCTGGGGTGTTTGATCCCTAATACCCACACGACCACGACGTTGAACGCGGCAAGACATATCGACATTACTTACGTCATCATCGTGAGGGCGTGGACCGGGTCGATGCAAAGCGTCATGATGGAGCTACCTGTTATAGTGTCGAACTGGCCACGGTAAGTACTGATAAAGATCGTTTAAGGGTAGGGTCAACTGAAACATCTCTTTAATTTTAGGAACGTTTCGGAAGAAGCCGTTAGGTGCGTGGTTGGAACCCTGCTGGCACGTGATTCGTCTTAATTTCTGATCTCTTGCTAGACGCATCGGCCCTGCACCTAGCCTTTGCGTGACATCACCTTCGATCCCGGCAGCAACTGTACCCATCAATGCGTCTCTTACTCGACCTCTGACCGCCGAGTCCTACAATCAAGATAACCGACTCTCTGGTGCAAACGAACTTGGAATAAACTCCCGCTCAACTAGTCTACACCCGAAACAATCCCTTCACAGCACCGCACCGTCGGCATATAATGGCATTGCCAACGTAATGCAGGACGTGGATGAGCTCGGAACTCTCGGAGGTGGTTCTGGAGCGAGAGTAGCGGGAACGATCGACCATCCAGGGTATGGTTCTTCGAGTCGACCAGTCTCCCGAGGTGGACTCGGAGGTATACAAGAAGATCCCCTCTTGGGCAGCACAGGTTCAGATGGAAGTCATGGACTGGGTGATCTACGGCCGTCCGGGATGAGGCGAAGAAAACCGAGCGCAAACGCACAAAACCGACTCACGATTACGAATTATAGCGAGAAAGATGCCGCGGACGGGATTAGTCCTCAGGCGTTGAGGTCTGCCCGACCGACGACGCCACCACGGGGTGCCCAAAAGGCGTGGCCTACCGCCGAAAACGAGAAAAGGATGCTGTACGAAAATGCCGTGGCCAGGGTGCAGAAAGTGCAAGGGGCAGCCGCAATGGCAAATGCGACTGTTGCTAATGATGTGAGACAGAGATTTCCATTTTATTCTTCTCTTGAATTGATGAATGACCAGATCTTGGGTGGCTCGACAACTACCACCACTACCACCCCGACCACCACCACCACGCCCAAGAAATCAACTCCTTGGCCTACGGCAGAATTAGAAAAGATACGATTGTTTGAACACGCTCAGGCAACCGCCAAGCGGACTCAAGCGTATGGAGCCTCTTCACCACCCCTGCTTAGCCGTAGTAATACTATGAGCTCCGACAAACCACTCTCGTCCGGAGTCGCGCCAGGTCCCACCATCTCGCCTGGGGCTGCCTTATATCAACAAGCCGTATCTTCCATTTCGTCCAACGGCCCCAGCTCGCCGAATAATCGGGTCGGGTCGCCCTCTCCGCCGTCCTCCCTCTCGAGAGTACCCCACTACCCTTCCGCCGAAGAAGAAAAAGCTGCGTTGAGGCGTTATCACGAAGCCAAGCTTGCTGTGGATCGGAACCAAAATACACAATATGCTTCCAGGGAGGGCATCGGTGCTAGCTCTTCAGCTGGAGCAGCACCGGTGTCATATGATGTTCTGTACCCAGAGGCTAATGGAACGGATGATGCGGGGGGGTCAGACATGCCTCCTCCGTTTGATTCGTCGAGCAGCAGCAGTCAACCCCATTACCTGATCGAGAAGGAGAAGTTGAGAAGGCAGTACGAGGTCCAGGACGCTGCAGTGCTGGCCGCTCGCGCACAGGCTCAAGTACAGGCACGTGTGCAAGAACCACCCTCTCCACCATCTGACACGGACGAGGTGCCTTCTTATACTGAACCACCACCACCTGCCAAAGAGAACGAGCCATCGGAAAAGGAGATTTTGAGAAGGAGGCTGGAGGAACAGGATAGGGTTGCATTCCAGCTACAGCAACAGCAGCAACAGGAACGACGACAACAGGAACTACCAGTTCCCCCGCCCTCACCTCCGCGTATCAACGGCACCCGTGCACCCCCTGTCCCGCCGACTGTGAATGGTTTCAAGCCCTTGACAGCGGCTGAGGAGAAAGCGCAACTGCGCGCCAAGTACGAAGCGGAAGAACATGCGATGGGCAACGGACACGCACCAGAGGCGCCGGCACCATCATCTCGCCACCCATATGCCACCGCCACCCCCACGAGCGACGCTCCGCCCCCTCTGTTGCCCCGCCCTCCCGTGGAATATATCCAGGAAACGCAGGAAGCCGATATGCGCGGGCGGTATTATGACAGCCTCGGTGTCGGTTTGGCGAGCGTGCTCGACTCTCACTCTCCCCTCGCGCCCGTGCTGCCACCGCCGCGGGTCATGTCTCCGATGGTTCCTCCGGGGTCTCACCACCCTCCGTTGGACGTGCGACCGTTTTCGCCGTTTGATGCGGGTTTGGAGTATGATAGTCTCGTAGGACCTGGGGTGGCGTCCCCTCCTGTTGTGTATGGTCATGTGCGACCTCCGCCGCCGCCGCCGCCAGGAGGGTGATACTAACTATATCATGCTGCGTGTGTTTCTATTTTGCTCTTATTTAAACTTATCGTATATGGTTCTCTCCTTTCTTTGTTGCTTGATATCCCCCACTTTCTTGATCGATACTAATACATACATACTCTTGTCACGCTCGTTTTTGTCCTCAGATATCATCCTGCATGTATTTTCGTTCTGCTTGCATATGACATGTCAATTTTTTCTTTTCTTTTCACCTTTATCTATTTGGAAGCCATTTCCGCTCTATTTTTCTATCGTCATGTTGTTCAGCCACAGATCTATTTTGCTTCAAAGGATCCATTTACATATGCAAGCGTATGTAACGGATGGATGCGCGTTGTGCGGACTCCGGTTCTGTGGGTATGTAGTGGCGTCAGAAGGGTAGGAACGACCATCTGTCTTCCTACTTAAGAGTTTGCCTACAGGAGACTAAGTGTGCTCACGATCGTCGACTTCACAGTTTTCCTGACGATCATGCCGTTGACCACTTCGGACTCCGTCCATGCCTTCGCTGCCACCATCACGCCATCCATTGGTCCGCACAAGATAGGTCTAGACGTTTCCTCCAATCCGCCCATCGTCAAATCCGTTCCGAAGAGCGTCGTCGCCAGGGTATGTCAAGTTCGGTGGATTTATTACCCCTCCGAGCATCCAGTGGAGTCAGCCTACTGATACCTCATATGTCCGGCTGGACAGTGGATCATACAAAACTTTGACGAGGCCCCTGATTGCTATCGGCTTTTCGTGAACGACGGCCGCAAGAATTATGCGCTACGTCTTTCCAACGATGGGACGTGTGTCGCTGCGTACGAGAGCGAGCCCGCTTCCGCACACTCGCACGTATGGTACATCGATCAGTTTCCGGACGAACATTACTAGTGAGTGATACGCTTCGACTAGGGAACCTTTGACTCTGAGAGGGTCCCACGCGCAGTATTCAGGACATTGTCACTTGCAGAGCGTGGAAGTTGAACGGGTCGGCAGTTGAGTTACCGTTGAATCATGCAGCATTTGCTTTCTATCCGTTTCTGCTGACTGTGACATGATGGGTTCGTTATAGATCGAGCTTGCTCCCCTTCCGATTGGGAACGATGACCTCAAGCCATTCAAATTCAGTTTCTCGCTTTCGGGCTGAATGTTAGTCTTGCGAGTATATGTACTATCACAACGTCTTGTTATATGTCGTGAACATTGATGTGAGGTTATCGTCAACTGCGGCCCATACTATCGGGCTTCCACGTTCCCGATTTCCGCATCTAATCCGGCGTTCGGGCGCTAGGAACCACAATAATTGGGGGGGGCTCCACTCTGGACGGCATGAGGTTTCCACTGGCAGAAGTTCCAGAAGTTGAACCTAATTTAGACCGTTCACGAAATCTTGACTGTCCTCGTCGACAATCGGACCCTGCCCCAAGAAGCTACTAAACAAGAGCGATATCCCTACCAATAAATCGGTAAGTTCAACTCCAATAAAGGGGTTCAAGTTCAATTTTTTCATCTCCCTCTGGTACAGGTTACCTCAGTATAGACACGGACATCCGCATTGGAATAAGCGTGAGCTATGATGCCTCGAGGCACCGGAAATGATGCCCCTCGAATCCTGTGCATGCCCTCCATGAGCCGGCCTCGGGTGCGGTTGGTTCCGAGCAAGGTTCCGAGCAAGGACACCCTTGATTATGGATTTGATTGACATGCCCAGCACACATATAAGCCATCCATTCGTTCTTGGGAGCCTGAGGTCACTGAACCCCCTCATCTTCCGTTCAGTTAGTATTCGCACCATTTAGACGACAGCAAAATGCAAGCCCCGGTATGGGATGTATTAATCCCCTCATTGTCCATTCCGTTCTAACCCCGGGCCGCCCTCCCACTATCGGTCTCATCGCTACTTATTGGCATAGAAAAAGCCCAACCTTTCGTTGATATCGGCTATCCAAAAGATCAAAAGTATCTGCGATAAAAGCGCAGGGAGATCACAATACTTTCCTTATGGTACGCGAATATATGATTGATATGTACATTGCGCTTCTAATCTAGAGTGCTAATACACTGCCGCAGGTGGAAGTGGCTATAAAGCGAGTGTCACTCACTACTTCGAAAGCAGCACGGAAGTAGCAGGTGGTGCTGTCCAGCCTGGATCGGAGGAAGACCTTCGGGCGATCGTGAGTCTCTTCAGCTTAAATCTCGGTAATCTTCTAGCAATTTGAATATATGATCCATCTACCAGATGCAAGTTATCAACGAGACACGCGTTCCCTTTGCGGCATGTCCTGCTTGCTTGATAATATGATACCGTTCTAATACTATTATTACTCCTCTGTAGGTCAAATGCGGCGGGCATTCGACCAATCCTGGATTCAGTTCTACTGATGGCATTCAGATTTACCTCCTTCGCCTTAATAAGATCAACATCCATAAGAACGATAAGAACGACTTGCGTGTGGGCGTTGGAGCCGGTTGCCTTTTCGAGGAATTATACCAAGCACTGGATCCTTACGGCATCAACATCGTTGGTGGCTCTGGCCTGGCTGGGGTCGGCGTGGCCGGCTGGATACTAGGCGGTGGGTATTCAGTGAAGACAAGTCAATATGGACTGGGGATCGACAACCTCGCGGGCGTGAAGGTCGTCCTGCCGGATGGGAAAGTTGTAGATGCAAACAAGGATGAGAATGCAGACTTGTTTTTTGCCATCAAGGTATGTGTAGTGCAGATATTACTGTCGAGCATTCTTTAAACCTGAACCTATCTCTGTAAATTAGGGAGGAGTCAATAATTTTGGTATAGTCACTGAATTCGAACTCATCGCTCACGAACAAGGGGAATTCCATGTCCGTTTTCATTTCCTATCTTGTTTGTCTCTACTGAATGCTCATTTCCTCTGCTGCTGCGCCCTTATTTTATTCACACAGGATTTTATGCTCACCTTCAAAAATCCCGACACCTTTGATGCGGTCAAGAAGGCTGTCTACAGAATCATTGAAAGAAAAGATAACAAAGCAAATATCGAAGCTGTGTTCAGGCATTATAGCATAGAAGGTGCTACTAATCCTGAGGTTTGTATTGGCGCTGGAAGCGAGGATAGAATTTTGACGCCACACTTGCAGGTGTTCATGACAGTCCACTGCGTGTACGATGGTGCCTATCCGCAGGGTGAAGACCCGTTCAAGGAACTAGAGGAAATCTCACGAGGGTTCCAAAAGAGTGACTCTGTATCTGAGGCAAAGTTATCTGCGCAAGGATCGCCTGCAGTTCCCGTGCGCCACCAGACTATTTCCTACTTGGCGGCAGACTTGCGACGCTCGTTTTACAACGGGACTTACGATCTCACGAGCCAACTTCCAGAGGATCTAGCGCAGTAAGTAACGCACTTTATTTGTGGTGTGACGGAACTAATTCTGGACCCGCACAAGACTCTCCTTGCTCGACCTGCCGGATTTGGAACATGAACAGCCGCCAATGGTCGGTATAAGCCAATTTCCACGGTATGTTCCGTTCACGAGGTTTGTTGGTGATAGATAACGACGGGATTGTGCCAGTGGTCGATGGGGGAACGTCATGGTCGACGAATTCACCCCAGGTATCATCGATGAGATCCAGAATCAAGCCAAGGTAATCATATTCCCCATCTGTGCTCACCCGCCTGGCTCTTACTAACCGCGACTACTATGTACCTCTAAATATTTCAGGAAGCTTCTACTAGCATGGCAAAATACGGTGGCACTCGTGTCAGTATCGAACTGTGGCCCTTTACCCCGGCCATGTTTGATAAGGCCACGTTCTCTGCCTGGCCTCACGAAAAAGGGAAGCCGAACTGCCCTATCATCATATTTTTCACTTGGGAGGGCAAGGATAACGACAAACACTGGATCGATACTATGAAGAAGACTATAGAGGCACTCAGGAAAAAGGTCATTGAAGAGCGACCTCTTTCTAGGGATCTCCCGTACATGATCAACACTGCATTCGCAGAGGCCACAAAAGTAGATAATCTATACGGCAAGAACTTGGAAGAATTGAAGAAGCTGAGAAAGCAGTATGACCCGCACGATATCATGAAGCTTGCCGGGGGGTTCAGGATTCCTCTTGCGAAGTGAGAAATTAGGTGGCGGTATCGATGAGATTGGCATAAAGGTGAAGGTGGAACGAAATGTGGCGGGAAGAGTATGAGTCGATTGTACGATAGCGTATATGATGTCGAACGATGAATCAATGATGTATAATATTAATCCTGTTGAAGATCGCTATCATTGATCGAGAAACTCACAGCTACCAACATTATAGTCGCAATCAAGACGATTACCATTGCCTTTAGGTTCATTATCGGGAGTATGCAATGTCATTCACTGACCACCGTCTTCCAAGATCTCACCCACCACTCTCTCGGACTTGTTGTCTCTAACGCTCCATGGCGCAAGCACAGTTTCCTGATATAATTGGGCTCGTCACTGGAAACATGGCAGCGCAGATTACCGGTTTGGTTTTAGGCCATCGTATGAATCGGAAGATCCCTGTGCTTTTTCATTCCAGACGCAGTTTCCAATCTTTCATCCTCCAGGCGTAGGAACTCGCAAGGATGGGCAGTCAGAATTTTCTCATTGAAATCTCTAAGAAGTCGAATGCTGCTCCTCCCTCAACATCGAGACAATGCAACGTATATGTTGAACAATGTGATTCCTCCGGTCGGCGGCAATGCAATATCTACAATTGCATTATTGATCGCTTGACCTTGTGAACAATAGTCCGTGAAGGCATACGACGCAGTAAATGGAAACTGTTTCCTTGTGGTGGTTTTCTTTGTACTTCCATCTGGAATGGTGAACGTTCGCTGAAGCGGTGTTAGAGGGATGACTCCGTTGTCAAGACCAGGC
>JBBPLX010000440.1:0-23057 GCA_038090015.1 Leccinellum albellum | reverse complement strand
AGAGGTACGATAGAATCCTATTATCTTTCGAGATGCTGATGTGTCCCTGTAGCAACCTCAGCTAAAGGAGATACGTACAAAACGATGAGACTCTGTACGTCGCTCCGGGGACGAGAAGATGGATTACGTGAGAAGCCTCTTTTTATTTCTGGACTTTTGTGTTGTCTGAATTTGGAGTGTAGTCGCAGCCGCCGATGGCCAACTGGTACCGTGGCATTTTGAAGTGAGTCTCCTCCGACAGTCCTGGCTCACGCGAGTCGCATTGACCATCCACATGCTTTCAGCATCGGCGAATGACGCTATGGTCACCCCGCGTTTATGGGGGTTCTCCCTGAACCGTGGCTCCTACTCAAAAAAGAGGACAAATGCTTGCCAACGGCCATCACACCGGCCTGCCAAAGATTCCTGTCGATTCGACTCACGGTATCATACTCAGTCGCCGCAATCGCTACACCATGTTGCGCAGAAAGGTCACGCGACGACCGCGCAACACCAGCACGAACAGCTACCATAAAAATGAATTGGGCAGTTCGCGCGAGGTACACCCCCTCCTTGTGGACATGCACTCCTTCTCGTCCCCCTCATCCCCGTGGGCAGTTTAGAAGTGTGACCTTCTAAGGTGCAAAGGCCAAGGGTAACCAACAACGAGTAAAGGAAGTATTCTCTAGTAGAAGACTTACTAGGAAACGAGCTTGAGAGATTGAGAGCTAAGCGAGCTTGATCTGATCTGATAAGATAGATAACTAGCTTGTTATTACAGAGCGGCGATAGACCGCTTTTATACTGATAACACTGTATGTACTTGTATACGTATAGAATGTTCCATAGAATGATTAGTAAGTCCTTATGGAGCATTAGTAAGTGTATCAGTCATCCGCAGTAAAGGCTATGCTTTAACTAGCGAATAGCATATGTATCTCTTATCTAAACCAATCAGAGAGACGATAAGAATAGAATAAAAGATAAGAAGAAGTTCATAGAATGTTCTATAAAGAAACATCTAGAACGTTCTGTAACGGATCATGTGACATGGTCTATGAAGACACATGACATGGTCCAGAAGCGGTGGCTATGAAACAGAGTCCGAAAGTCACCGTTTCAACAAAGGGTGGAGGTCTCCGTTGCTGTCCGGTTGCATGAGGACGGCATCGGAAGCGGTAAGAGAGGCGTCAGTCATGACGGTGAAGGGTCTGGAGACGTCGGGCATAGCGAGGACGGGTCGGGCGAGGAAGGCAGATTGAAGAGAGCGGAAGGCGGCTTCACAGGAGGAAGTCCATTCCCACACGAGGTCTTTCTTGGTGAGGTCGATGAGAGGGTGGGCAACGGAGGAGAAGTTCGGGATGAATTTCCGGTAGAAGTTGCAGAAACCCAGGAAAGATCGAGTGGCTTTCACAGAACGAGGAGGGGACCAGTTTTCAATAGCGGTGAGTTTAGTGGGGTCCATGGAGATTTCTCGCTCGCGAATGACGAGGCCAAGGAATTCGACTTCTCGAGCAGCAAACGTGCATTTCTCGAGTTTGAGATATAGCTTATGCTCTTGGAATCATTGTAGCACCTTTCGAACCAAAGTCCAGTGTAGCTCCATGTCGTTTCCACAGTGGATCAGGAAATCATCGATGTAAATAATGAGCCACCCTTCGGCGATAAAGTCGGCGAAGATTCGGTGCATTAAAGCCTGAAAAGTGGCAGGAGCGTTACAAAATCCGAAGAACATCACGTTTGGTTCAAAGAGGCCATCAGGGGTGATGAAGGCAGCCTTCCATCGATCCTCAGGGCGTATGAGGACGTTATTGTATCCCCAGCGGATGTCGAGTTTGGTGAAGATGGAGGAGATCTTTAGTTTATCGACGAGGTAGGGAATTCGGGGAAGAGGGTAAGCGTTCTTTACAGTGTGTTCGTTGAGGTAACGGTAATCCTGACAGGGGCGAAGGGAGCCGTCTTTCTTTGGGACGAAAAAGAATGGGGATGCTTGTGGGGATTGGGAGTGGGAGATACGTCCGTTCTCCAAGTTTTCTTTTATAAAATCGGAACAGACCTCTCGTTCCTTTGGATTCAGAGAGTAAGTCTTTGCGACTTTAGGGACGAACGATTCTTTCAACTCAATGGTATGGTCAATGTCGTGGGAAGGGGGAAGTTCATCGATTGGGGGTTTTGCAAACACGTCAGCAAATTCTGACAGCTGAGGAGGTAGGGAGACCGAAGGTTTTTCAGCAGCGATGGCGGCCTCCGTAGAGATGGTAGTCTTTCTGAGGGCGAGAGGGAGCAGTCCGAAGGTCACGTCGGGGCATTTGTGGTAGGGTCGTTTCTTGAGGTACCGGACAATATATCATTGTTCCACAACTTCCTCAGGGTCGTCGGCGAGGGAGATAAGGGAGGGGAGGTTAACGGTTCCGGTGGTCCAGTCGATCTGCGGATTGAACTTCCGGAGCCAGGGGAGTCCTAGGATGATGTTTTCCTTTCTGCAGTCGATGACGTAGAGTTTGAGCGGGGTCGAGAAATCTTTCAGCGCGAGAGTTACAGATGCGAGGGAGCGGATGACCCCGTTTTTATTGGGGGTCCCGTCTACGTTGTTGACGGCAAGTGGTTTCGCGAGTCGAGTAGTGGGGAGGGAGTATCGGGCGACGAGCTTTCGATCAATGAAGTTTCCAGAGGCACCACTGTCAATCAGGGCCTTTGTTTCGACGATTTGCGATGGACTGGTCAGCGAAACGGGAATGATAATAGATTTCGCATGAGGGGTGGTACAAATTACAGGGGCCAGTTGTAAAGGAGGAGGGCTAGACGTCGTTCTAACTCTCCTTTTCAAAAATCCTCAGAGGGAGCGGTTTCTTCTTCTACCGCGGCAGTAGCGACAGAGGTTTCTTCTTCGACAGGAGGTTCAGGGGCCTCTTTGTAAACCGTTCGAAGGACTTTAAGTATCTCCTCCTTTGAGACGTTCCTTCCCGTGGTGATCTCATTAACGTATTGCCCAAGAGCGGAGGGCTGAGGGCGTCAAGGGGGAGCCGGAGTGGGTGTCGAGGCATGGGGAGCGGGAGTATAGCGGGCAGAAGTCTGACGAGGTGGTCCGGAGGTGTTCGGGCGAGGGTGTTTGGACGTGTGACAGCCAACCTTGTGGCAAATGAAGCAGCGGTTTTCTCTGAAGTGTCGGGCACGCTCGACTGGGGACATCTTAATGGCGTCGACGTCCATGGCGTTGGGATCGCGAGGAGGGCGAGAAAAGTTACCCCTTCCTCCAGAGAGAATGTCGTCGATACGCCTTTGCTGGGCGTGGTATTTCGAGGCCTGAGTGATCCACTCCTTTGCGGTAGTGGGTTGGTTCTGTTGGGAAAGGATCATCCTAACTAAGTTCTGATCCATCCCAGAAGCGAGTACGTCAAGAAGGGTTTCATTGTCGGTGATGCCGGCTCGTCCGGCAAGGAGTTGGAACTCGGAGACGTATTTCTGGAATCCGTGTTCCTTATCGCGGTAGTTTTGTTTTAAGAGGCGAAGAGCTCGTCGTGCCTCTGTAGAAATGTTGTAGGGGAAAAAGGTAGCGGTAAAGTCTTCTTCCAATTTCGTAAAAGTAACTTCGTCGGCCGGCGCAGAGGCGACCTTTTTATACCATGCTTCCGCAAAAGGGAGTCCGTTTCCCTTGGTCATCTTGTTGAGAAGGACTAGGACCTGCTTACTGTCATCGTATAACGTTCCGTTCATGGAAAAGTAGGCCTTCATGGCCATTAACCAGTGGTTGGCTTCCGTGCTCAACCCAGAAAAATCCTCAGGCAATCCAGCCTTAAGTTCGGAGGGCATCTCGTCGTCAGGGAGGGGGGGTTCCGGTGGTGGAGAGGGGGAAAGCGGTGGTGGGGAGGGAGGTTCGAGGTGGTGGGCAAGTTTCTCGGCGATCCTTTCTATTCGAGCCTGGTGTTCCGCCTCAGAAGCTGAATGAGGGGGAAGATGTGGGAGAGGAGGTCGAGAGGAAGAGGAAGCAATTCGTCGAGGGGACTCGTCGGAGGAGGAGGGAACGCGGAATCGGCCGGAGGAAGAAATGGTGGGCGGTTTGCTAACAAGCAAAGGGCAGGGGACGAGCTAGTTCTTTTGTTACGCGGGAGCGTTCTTGCTCCAAAGATATGCTACTGACGGTAGCCTTCTCGACTCTAGCCGCAACGATAGTCAACTAGACGTCGTTGGGTATCACGAGGTAAACGCCGCGAGGCAATGTCGAGGATCTCACGGGGAGTCGCGTCAAGACGTTCCAAGGGTTTCGAGTTGAAGGCTAATGACAAAGCCTTTAGAGGACTCGGAGAGGGTCTCGCTCGCAAGCGGAGGCAGAAGGAACTAGAACGCTACAATTGCGCAGAACTAGCTAAGGAACACCATCGTACTACGAAGGGTATTTATACCGTAGGGTAAGGTGCACAGACCAAGCTGTGTTCGCAGTAGTGAAAGAGAGGAGGCCATAAAAGGAAAAGGGATGCGTAATACAAAGACAGAGGAAAGCAAAAGAGGAAAGCGAACAGATAAGAAAACGGAAGAAGTATTACAAGGGGTCGTTGATGACAAAGGCATCTTCCCCTACTAAGTGAACAGAAAAACGAATGCGACGTAAGACGTAGGTCACCTCCACCGAAGGGATTCCTTCAGGCTCAACCTGAACTGTAACAGTAATCCTGGCAAGGGCGAAGGGAGCCATCTTTCTTCAGGACAAAAAAGAATGGGGACGCTTGAGGGGATTGGGAGTGGGAGATACATCTGTTTTCCAAGTTTTCCTTTATAAACTCGGAGCAGACTTCTCGTTCCTTTGGATTTAGGGAATAGGTCTTGGCGACCTTTGGGACAAATGATTCCTTTAGTTCAATAGTGTGATCGATGTCACGAGACGGGGGAAGTTCATCAATGGGGGGTTTGGCGAATACATTGGCAAATTCAGATAGTTGCGAAGGAAGGGTGACGGAGGGTTTTTCGGCGGCGATGGCAGCCTCAGTGGAGATAGTGGTCTTTCGTAGGGCGAGGGGGAGGAGACTGAAGGTAGTGTTGGGACACTTGAAATAGGTCTTTCTTTCCAAATAGCAAACAAGGTACTGTTGTTCTACAACTTGGTCGGAATCTTCACAAACGGAGATTAAGGAAGGGAGGTTAACCGTCCCAGTCGTCCAATTAATCTGAGGATTGAATTTCCGGAGCCATGGTAGTCCGAGAATAATGTTCTCTTTTCCACAATCGATCACATAGAGTTTCAAAGGGGCGGAGAAGTCCTTCAGGGCAAGAGTGATGGAGGCGAGAGAGCGGATTACTCTGTTCTTATTAGGGGTTCCATCCACATTGTTTATGGCGAGCGGTTTAGAGAGTCGGGTGATGGGGAGAGAAAACTTAGCGACAAGCTTTCGATCAATGAAGTTTCCGGAAGTGCCGCTATCAATAAGGGCCTTGGTTTCGACGATTTTTGACGGGCAGGACAGCGAAACAGGGATAATAATGGATTTCGCATGGGGAGTGGTACAGATTACAGGGGCCAGTCGTAAAGGAGAAGGAGGGCTAGACATCGTACTAACTCTCCATTTCAAAAATCCTCAGAAAGAGGGGTCTCTTCTTCTACTGAGGCAGCAGCAACAGAAGTTTCTTCTTCGACAGGAGGCTCAGTGGGCTCTTCATAGACAGTCCTCAAGACCTTAAGTATCTCTTCCTTTGAGACATTTCTGGATGTGGTGATTTCGTTGACATATTGCCCAAGAGCGGATGGCTGAGGGCGTCGAGAGGGAGCAGGAGCGGGGGTAGGAGTACGCGGAGTAGGAGTATAGCGGGCGGAGGTCTGACGAGGGGGTCCGGTATTGCTAGATTGGGGATGTTTAGACGTGTGGCAGCCAACCTTGTGGCAGATAAAACAGCAGTTCTCTCAAAAGTGTCGAGCGCATTCGACGGGGGACATTTTGATAGTGTCAACATTCATGGCATTAGGGTCGCGAGGGGGGCAAGAAAAGTTGCCCCTTCCTCCAGAGAGGATGTCGTCAATATGCCTTTGCTGGGCGTGGTATTTGGAGGCTTGAACGATCCACTCCTTGGCAGTGGTGGGCTGGTTCTGTTGAGAAAGGATCATTCAAACCAGGTTACGATCCATCTCAGAGGCGAGGATGTCGAGGAGCATTTCATTATCAGTGATGCCGGCTCATCCGGCAAGGAGTTGGAATTCGGAGATGTACTTCTGGAACCCATGTTCCTTGTCTCGAAAGTTCTGTTTCAGGAGGCGAAGAGCACGTCTTGCTTCGGTAGCGATGTTGTAGGGGAAAAAGGTGGAGATGAAGTCTTCTTCTAGTTTAGGGAAAGTGATCTCTTCAGCGGGTCCATTGATCAATTTCTTGTACCACGCTTTGGCGAAGGGGAGTCCATTTCCCTTCATCATCTTGTTTAGGAGTACCAGGACCCTCTTATCGTTGGGGTACAGCATTTCATTCATCGTAAAATAGGCCTTCATGGCCATCAACCAGTGGTTGGCTTCCGTGCTCAACCCAGAAAAATCATCAGGCAATCCAGCCTTAAGTTCAGAGGGCATCTCGTCATCAGGCAGGGGAGGTTCTGGTGGGGGGGAAGGGGAGTGAGGTGGAGGGGACAGGGGTTCAATGAAATGGGCTAGTTTCTCAGCGATTCTTTCTATCCAAGCCTGGTGCTCTGTCTCAGTGGCGGGGTGAGGCGGAAGACGAGGGAGAGGGGGCCAGGAAGAGGAAGAAGCTATTCGTCGAGGATCCCACGGGGAGTTGTGTCAAGACGTTCCAAGGGTTTCGAGTAGAAGGCTAATGACAAAGCCTTTGGAGGACTTGGAAAGGGTCTCGCTTTTGAAAGCGGAGGCAGATGGAACTAGAACGCTACAATTGCGCAGAACTAGCTAAGGGACACCATCGTACTACAAAGGGTATTTATACATGGGCGTATAGTGCACAGACCATGCTGTGTTCATAGTAGTGAGCGAGAGAAGGTCATAAAAGGAAAAGAGCCGCATAATACTAGGACAGAGAAGGACAAAAAAGGAAAAGAAGGGTTAAGAGCGAAGATGAAAGAAGTGTTACAAGGGGTCATTGATGACGAAAGCATCCTCCCCTACCAGCGAAACAGAAAAGCGAATGCAACGTAGAGTGTAAGACATCTCCACCGAAGGGATTCCTTCAGGCTCAACCTGAATCGTAACATAAGGTGTGGTATCATCTGGATATGCTAGTACCGGTGCGATAGTAAATTTATTTTTGAGCATATCAAATGCTTGTTGTTGAGCTTCTCCCCAGCTCCAGGGTTGATCTTCTTTTGTGAGATCATGCAATGGTCTCACTATTTGACTATAGTTGGCAATGAATCTTCTATAGAAGTTGGCTAATCCCAGAAAGCTTCTAACTCCTTTTACGTTAGTTGGTGCCTGCCATCCTTCAATGCCATTTAATTTATCTTTGTTCATCGAGATTCCAGTACTCGATACATCCATTCCTAACATGTTTACTTTCTTGACATCAAAAAAGCATTTCTCTGATTTTACAAAGAGGTCATTCTTTCGAAGTCTCTCTAATACTTTTCTGACCATTTCTGATGGTGCTTCTTGTCTTTGTTGGTATAAAGTAATAGATCGTCGATATAGATAATCACTACATCTTCCATATTGGCAAAGATGTCGTTCATCATCTGTTGGAAGGTAGCTGGGGAATTGCATATTCCAAAGAACATGACCATGGATTCAAATGAACCAAGATGACATACAGAGGCTCCTTTCCATTCATCACCTTCCTTGATTCGTATATTATTGTATCCCCATTGGAGATCCATTTTTGTAAAGTGCCTGCTTTCTTTTACTTTATCGACTATCTGCAAAATAAGTGGCAGTGGGTAATTGTTTTTAACCATGCCTTCATTTAAACATCGGTAGTCCATAACCATGCACTTTTTGCCATCCTTTTTTGGTATAAAGAATACAGGTGACGTTTGTGGGGACTTAGAGGGTCTGATGTATCCTTTAGATAGTTGGTCTTCCACAAAGGCTTTCACCTCACCCTGTTCAGTGGGGCTTAGTGGGATTAATCTTCCTTGTTTGGGTATAAAATCGGGTTTCAGATCTACTGCATGATCCCATGGTTTATGTTCTGGCATTCTTTTGCTAGCCTTTTTCGAAAAGACATCTAGGTAATCATGGTATTCTGGAGGTACTAATTTAAAGGGATCTTCAGGATCTAATCCTGGATATGGTTTTATGGTTTGGATTCTGGCACCATAATCCTGTTCGGCTTCTTCCATTCGAGAGTGATAAATGGTGCTCAGCGCCTTACATGAGGCTGGGCAGCGATCTAGCTGCACCTTTCCTTTTGTCCAATCTATGGAGGGGTTGTGATCCCTCAACCATGTGTATCCTAGAAGCATTTGATTTCTTCCTAGGTTTGTAATGTCTGCTGTTACTATTTCTTGATGTCCTTCATAGTCAATAATTAAGTCGGCAGTGTATGCAATTCCTCCAGCCGAGTTAATAGTTCCATTGATATTGTATAGAGGTACAATGAGTTCTAGTGGTTTTAAAGGTATCCATTCCTTCTTCACAAATGCAGTATCAATAAAGATTCCTGTAGCTCCACTATCTAAGAGAGCTTTTACATTTGTTTTTGTACTTTTTGTGATTATATCAATTTTTAGGTAAACTTCTCAAATCAGATTTAGGGTTCGGATCTTTTTCGAGGAATTTTCTTTTATTTTATAAGTGGAATTAAGTGTCACTTCCTGGTGACCGCACTCTTTCAAGATCACCACTTTGGTTGATGTACTATCTGGTAGGCTACCACATCGAGATACAAAGCTATCTATAGTACAGATCTGGGGAAAATAGTCCAGGTCTTTTGCCATAAGAGCACATTTGTGCATATTAATTACTAGAAGATCAAACATAGTAGAGGAAATTGAAATGGGTATACTATGCCATTCATTAAGTCCATCATTGCTTGTCACGGCACCCCCTTCCTTGCGTGTATTATCATCTACACTAAGACATTCATACCTATTAAAAGAAGAAATAAAAGAAAAAGAAGAAGAACGAGATCTTGTACGTAATTCCATGGGAGTCTCTTTATCCTTTAAGAGCTCCCTTTGGCTTTTCCCTCCATCACTTCGAGGTCTTTGAAATAGGCTCTCGCCATGTTTATATCCATACCTTCGATCGCTTTTTGCCAGTTCAGGGCGACTGATGATTTGTCCGATGGGGCTGTTTGTTCAACTGTCTGGACCTGGTGAGGTACAAATTTCGAGCATTCGTGGCGATGGCCTCCTCTTGAAAAGCCACATTCTTTGCACCTTGTGGAGGGTGCTTTGCATTTTGTGGCCATATGGCCTTCCTTTCCACAATTGAAACATCCGCTTGACGTGTGGTTGACAGAACTAGTACTATCGCTAGTCTTGATGTGATCGATATCCATGGTGTTTGGGTCTTTACATGCCATGGTGTTGGTGGAGTATCGTGTCTTGAACAATTCCAATGCATTGGCAATTTCTTGTACTTTGCCAATAAAGGCATACATTGATAGTGTTGCCGCGACTCGGCTCAACTCTGGCTTGGCCTGGTTCCTGACAGCTAAATACCCGACCTGACTAATGCTTACATAACTCTGGCTATATGCCTGTGTGGGCCGGCCCAGTTCACTGCCCGGTCGGTGCTTAGCTGGATAAACAAGTTAGCCAACTCTAAGTTGACTCTGAGTCAACTTTGGTCGACTATCTACCCTCCAAGCTCTCTCCTCCTGGTCTAATCCACATGGGTCCTTTGACTATAGCTGATATACGCTAACTTACTTCTCTTCAGCACCTGCCCGGCCCCATGTTTCATTGATATCATACCAGGAACCTCTGAATTGACGTCACGCTGACCATGACATCAATTCAAGTTGACGACGGCCCAAGATTTGCCTACCCATACTGTGCATTGACATCATCATGCCAATGTGGTGTGGTGCTATCAGCACACCATGTCATCATGTTGATGTCGACTTTACAACCCACATCACCCTTGGGGATGGGGATAGGGATGGGGACGTCGTCGTCGCATTATGTTGTGACTTGGCTGCCACATCAATATGTTCGTCATGGGTCATCCTTGCCATTCTTGGGTCAATGTGTTGTGTCATCGTCGATGTCTTTGCGTCGCCATCCATATCACCAGTTGGCATCACACCGTCATTGTGTTGTCGTTGGTGTTGGCATGGCATTGGCTTCGAGTTGTTGGCATCGCCATCACTGTGGTCATCATATGAATAAATGTCAACCAAAACATTGAAAAAACACGCACTGAGCATACTCACTATGCTCACAAGCCACCGATGCTTCAGGGAACAGCCAAGATGCCACGAGTCACAGGGCTTGCAATCACCTCCTCCCTTCTTTGATGATGTTATGATCGCATTGTGTCATGACTTGGCTGCCACGTCGACGTGTTCGTCGTCGATGTCGTCACGTTGCCATCCGTGTTGCCAGTTGGCGTCACACCATTGTTGTGTTGTCATTGGCGTTGGTGTGGCATTGGCTTCCCGTTGTTGGTGTCGCCGTCACTGTGGTCATCATGATGTTGTCTGGGCTGGGAGTAGCGCATCCATTGAGATACGCTCAGTGGGTGTGGCCCGGTGTGCCAGGTGGAGAGGGACTTGAGGAGAGAGAGTGGAGGCGAGGAAGAGGGAGATGACGTGGTGAATGTGGTTGTCATCACAGTGCCACATTGAGTCGTGCAGCATCGTGTAGTGTTGGTACCAGTGGTGGTGGCTGGCATGGTGGTGGCATCAGCAAATCACTGTCTTCTATACAGCGCTGGACAGGTCTGGACAGAACCCAAGAAGCTCCAGGCTAGTCCAATCTTGACAGACCTGTACAGACATCCTAGTCTCTGTGCAGCTTTGTACAGCTCTGTCCAGACACCCAATCTCTTGGGTTCTGTGGAGATAGGGGTCTATGGTTCTGTGGGGATCTGTGGGGATCTGTGGGAAAGTGGAGCAGTCTGTGTGGTTCTGTGGGAGTCTGTGGCTCTGTGGCTTGTGAGTCTATGATTCTATGGCTCTGGGTGGTTCTGTGGAAGTTTGTAGGGGTCTGTGACCATATGGATCTCTGGCAGATACTAGACAATTCTAGGACAATTCATCTTAATGATCAAATATGTAATAGCCAAATCAAATTTATTTTCAATTATACTAAATACATAATAGTATGACTAACTAACACAATATATCATACACTTAATTAGCTAAAGACAAGCAATCAGTGATCAATTAAACTCAAAGGCCATAAACTTATCTTATACTCACTAGCCTGAAGACAAAACAGATGGTCAGTAATAAATCAAAGTCAGAATATATAAGCTTACCAGGCCACATGATGTTTGAGATCAATGCTACTAAAGTCTAAGAAAAGAATAAGTAGTTAGTAATCAGACTAAGTCACACTGGTGAGTCACACTTCAGCTTACCTGATATAAGATGGGTGGCAATAGATAATGAGTAGTGTATGGTGTATAATGGCAAGTGAGTGATGTGTGGTGTGTGGTGTGTGGTGAGTGGTGAGTGGTGAGTGAAGTGTGATGGGTGGAGATGATACAAATCAAGAAGAAAGAGGCTGTGGGAAAAAATATGGGAGGTGTGTTGCTTATATACTGTGGTGGGACAAATAGACAAAAATAACCATATATGGAATGCACACTTGGTGTGTATTTTTGAGAATCAAGTGTGGGAACTTTACCTTATATAGCATCCATTCTTCAAAACTACTAAGTCCAACTAACCAAGCACAACACAAATAACCAAACACAATAAAACTAGGTGCGCTTTTTTGATATCTAGGGTGGGAATCCTAACTTACATCAGCATGCAGTCTTCAAAACTAAGTCTTTCTACACCTTTAATCTTCTTAAACTGCAATAACAATAACATCCAACTCGAGATTGGCTATAACTCATCCGCTATTCAACAGAATTATGTAATAAGTTGCTAGATAGATGGCCAATAGCAATACTAAATTTGGTACAGCCACCACTAAGCTTGAAACTCCCACGCGGATATATTAGAGACTGTTCTTCCAAATGCTCCATGAAAAGTGCATTCAACTCGAGATTGGCTGTATCTCAGCCGCATGTGAACGGAATTACGTAAATGTTGGATCAATCGAATCCCAAGAGTCCCTGCTAAATCCTGTACAGCCACCACTAAGCGTCATACATACATGCAAATATATGGGAGACCGCTTTTTCAAATCCATGTGTCAATTTCATTAAAATAACATCCAACTCGAGATGAGTTATATCTCAGCCGCATATGGACTGAATTACGTAATTCTTGGATCAATCGCAAGCCAGGGGTCCATACTAAATCTGGTACAGCCATTTTCAAGCATTAAATTCCAATCCGAATATATGGGAGACTGTTTATAAAAGAGTAGTCCCAAACCCAAATGTATCTGAGATGATTGATTGCTGTTTTGTTGTCAGTGCCTGTGTCTGGTTGATGGTGTCTAGTTAGAGTGCTTAATTAATGCTTGGTTAGTATCTGGTTAACACTTTTATATCTCTTTCATAGTTTTCGAGTTTTGGATGTATTTTATTTCTCCTGGATTCAGTTTTAATTCAATAGTTTTTAAATTTTTGTGAGCACTGTACCTCCATGTATACTAGAAGTATATCTATTTGCCTTGAACATATGTCTCAGGTATGATTTTCTATGCTCCTATTACTAAAAAACTCAAAAATTGTTTAATACTTGACTAGTAGTGATTAGTTCCAGACTTCTCATTAGTATAGTATGGTTGATAGCAGTGGTATCTGCTTAGTATGCTGGTTTGGTACTTGGTTAGTGCTTGGTTAGTACTTGATTAATTAGTATCTTAGATGTATTTTATTTTTCCTCACTTCAATTCTGATTAGACAGTCTTCAAATGTTTGTGAGCAGTGTATCTATATATATAGTAGATGTACATATAGTTGCCTTAACCATACATGCAATAGATTATTTTAAATGCTTCTATTATGCAAAAACTCAAAAGAATCCCTGCTTTGTTATACATGGTTAGTGTGCCTGGTTATATCCTGTTAGTGTTTGGTTAGGATTCCTACTTACTTTGTTATATCTGGTTAGGATTCCTGTCTTTTATGTTTGATTAGTATGCTTGGTTATGCTTTGTTAGTATTTGGTTAGGATTCCTACTTTGTTATATCTGGTTAGTGTGCTTGGTTGTGCTTGGTTAGTGTCTGGTTAGAATTTCTACCTTGTTATATCTGATTAGTATGCTTGGTCATGTTTTGTTAGTAATTGGTTAGAACTCCTGCTTTGTTATATTTGGTTAGTGTGCTTGGTTAGTGTCTGGTTAGGATTCCTATCTTGTTATATCTGGTTAGTGTGCTTGGATGTGCTTGGTTAGTGTTTGGTTAGGATTGTTGCTTTGTGATGCCCTGGTTAGTGTGCTTGACCATATTTGGTTAGTATCTGGTTAGTGTGCTCAATTACATTTAGTTAGTGCCTGGTTAGTATGTTTGATTATATTTAGTTAATGCTTAATAAGTGTGCCTGGCTATATTTGGTTAGCATTTAATTGATTTGTTTATTTGATCATATTTGGTTAGTGTTTGCTTAATATTCTGTGGTTCTAGGAAGCTAGGTATCTAGGAACTTCTGGAGATTTCTAGGAGTCTGTGAAATACTATATGTCTAGGACACTGGGTGTCTGGGTACTTCTGTGACTTCTGGAGACTTCTGGGAGACTATAGTGTACTGTGACTCTCTGTGACTCTAGGCTATTAGGTGTCTATGGCTCTAGGGACTTTTGGGTGCTTTGTGGCTACAGTGGAAATTCTGTGGAGCTCTGTGGGGCTCTTGGGGATTTTTAGTAATTTGCTGATGTAGTGGTAATGATAGTGCCGAGTGCGTGTTGTCGACTGTCGTCCCTGTGTCATTGTCGATGTTGTAGCATGTCCGTTGGGACATGCTCAGTAGGTGTGCTGGGTAGAGAGGGAAAGGAGAGAGAGTCACAGT
This sequence comes from Leccinellum albellum, assembly GCA_038090015.1. Classification (NCBI taxonomy): domain Eukaryota; kingdom Fungi; phylum Basidiomycota; class Agaricomycetes; order Boletales; family Boletaceae; genus Leccinellum; species Leccinellum albellum. Next base: position 9,072 of record JBBPLX010000440.1, on the reverse strand, counting down.
GGAGGCGAGGGAGAGGGAGAGGACAGGTGTATGTCGTGCATGCCACTACATGGCAGGTTCTCCGTCCAGCTGACCAATCTCGTGGGCCCAATTGAAACCCTCTCCCTCCCTCAACACCTCCTTCGGCACCAAGACAAAATGTGCATTTAACGCATGTTCCTCTGCTTGACAGTGAGGTATTTTCACCCTGACTTATCTCAAGTCGCTCACCATTTATTTAGTAAGGATAATTTGACCATAGTACTATGGTCACCTTAGTACTCCGTTAATATTGGTTATTGGCACAAAGCGTGCATTCAATGTGTCCCTCAGAGGCTCTCCTTGCCACCTGTGAGTCCAACTTGAAGTATATCTTTATCTACCTATATTTACAGTATGTACCCTCTCCTCCTCTTTCTCCTCATGCATACTATTTACTGTTTAGACAAAAGTGATGAGTCATACAGTTCAACATGACCATTTTAGGACAGTTTGGTCGAAATTTCTGATCAAACTGTCCCAAATTGGTAATGCTAAATGTTCTGATTCTCTAAGAGGTCAAACCTGCTGGTCCTTGGGTGCTGCCTCGAATGTCCCATGCAAAATGAGTGTCCGTATAGTATAAAGAAAAGTATGCTAGTATGCCCAGTGTCTGTGGACCAGTAACTAAATCAGTATACTACCTTGTCCCAGTGTCCCAAGGAAATACCAGCTGGCCAGCAAGCACTGTCATAGATGGCATACCCGACATCAAGAACATACCCGAGGCACTACATGATGGTCCCTATAGCAAATGCATCTATGAGAGCAACAATTATCTACGATGTCTGCAATCACCAGGTATGCTATCTCCTGCTCAATTATTCCCCCAATCATGGTTGGGTGCTGATTGTACACTTTCCTCATTTGTGAACGTCAGAGTCCAGACGCGCCTTCAAGTTCATTTCACACACGGTGAGATCTTCGGCGATATGAACACGTTTAAGTATGGTTACCGATTTTTGGACGGGAAGCAGACAACGATGCATCAGAAGGAAGGCAGGTCATAGATTGTGTGCCAGTGCAAGAATCACAAGTATAATAGAATCATAAATAGGATATATTGATAAATAACATGGCCAAGAAGCCACAATGGCTCGTTTAGAATCACAATAGATAAAAACATTGTATACAAGAACGAAGGAATCCAAAACTGAACGAATACATTCGTCCAGAGTCCAACTCCAGACTTGATGGCCTGGGCCTGGGCTGCCCAGCTACCCACTACTGCAGTGCCCATGCTCTTCAATGGGGAGTCTGTTGCAGTCGTTGTCTGCAAGATCCAAAGTTACTACTAGTTCAAGTTGTGTTCTGAAGAATGAACATATCACTTACACTTGTGATGTGTTATCATCTGCACCACTAACCCCTCATGCCTCCTCCGCTTCCAAGTTCATAACAGTAATGGGTGGGGACGCTGTGGGAAGGAGAATGGATCAAAGAAAATCATAATTGGGCTTCTGTGTGAATCCAAGAGAGTGAGCGTAAGAGATGACAGCTAAGAGTTCCTTTGGCAGCTCTGGATTAAAACCAGATCCAATCAATTCTTTCATTTGCTGAATAGCTGATGAACGGCATTGATGCTTGCTCAACCACGGCAGCGACCCACTGTAGAGAAACAGTCAGGTATAACCAAGAGCTTCTAGATCATCTCTATGGCTCAGTTCAAGCCTGAGATGAGTGTTGATGGAGGTAAAAGCCAGTGTACCAACAAGTTGGCCATGATCTTGGATCGGAATGTGTATCCGTGACAATGGATGATGGTACTGTTTTGTGATACCGAAGTCGACCAGAAATACAGTATCCATGTGTTCTCCCATCCCCATGAGAATGTTTTGAGGCTTGACGTCACGGTGAATGATATTGTGGGAATGGATATACCCCAGACGGGACACCTATGATAGAATCGGATAGATGATAGTAAATTACAGTTCAGCATCAGATGGATTCGGTAAAACAAAACTCACTATCTGCAATCCTAAGCTGACAACGTAGTGCAACTGGAATGCACCTGGGGACATTTGGCGTAACTTGTGTAATGATAGACCAAGATAGTCAAGGACCATCGCGTGGTAGCTTCCTTCTCTACTGAACCAGAGAGATTGGGGCAGTCCTACGCCACCTTGAAGCTCATTGAGAATTGTGTACTTGTGTTTCAAGTAAGACATTTGTCTGTTGGTGGGCTCCAGCTTGATTGCCACAAGCCTCTTTCCTATGATGTCTTGTGCCCGACACACGGTGGCTGACCAAATAGCTGAGATTCAACATTCAAAACTTGCTCACTAGCTCACTCACCATTAGACCCACTTCCTAGCACATCCTGGAGTATGTATCTACCATCAACATAAACTATATCTTTATTGACTCCTGGCATTTTTTTTCTAATCCAAATCCTCAGGCTGCCTGTTGCTGAATGCTTTCCCAGGAAGTTGGAACTGGATTTCTGGTAAGTTCACACCTGGTACACTGATTTAGTCTTTAGATCATGGCTAAGAGCTCTGAGTCACCAATGCTCACCCGAGTGTTCTTTGTCCTGCACAGTGCTGTTGATGGGGCCTAAAAGCAATGGAGTTGTAACGAGTGAGGGAAACTCTGCCATCATGCCAGTGTTTGGGAGTTATTCTTTGGGCCCCTTCGAAGCTGACAGCAGTGGCCCCCATACACCTGTGTGGGTTGGAGCGCCCTATATCAGTAATCTCTTCTCATCGAAGTTCCCACTGGAAAGTTTGATGTGACAGACCCCGTGCAGTGCTAGCATCTCAAACACCATCGCAACCTATGTTGAGTTCAGAATTTGTCTCTCTTGCCACAGTCAAGAGCGTTTCTTTTTCAAGCTCTCTTTGTTCCCATATACACAGGCACTCTCAGGCTGGTGCATTTACTTATATTCAGGTTGGTTTACTTACTAGCGATATAGATGAAATTAGGAGTTTCTTGTCCTTCTGATTCTTTGGTTTCAATAATCATTCGGACTTTGTATCACCAACTGCAACATCAGACTTGGAATCAGTCAGATTCAAATCGTAAGTCTTAGTATCGCAGCTCATGTTGTCAAAAAATTAATATGAGATTCGTTTTTGGTCCCTAATAGATAAGCCCTCAGCCCTAGTATAACTGGTCAGTCTGACTCAGGGCTTTTCACTGCCTCCAAGTCCATGAGCACTGGGTACTTTTTGACCCCCAAGGTACACCATACACCATGGTGGTTCAGGGAATTGGTATAGTGGCAGGTACACTCACACTCATCACGGGATCACAAGCAAACAACTGCAACAGCCTGAGATGATGTTGGCTCCAAATGGAGTAAGTTATAGCATATCATAAGTCTTATCACAGCTCAGCTTGTCAAAAACTGACATGATGAGATTTGTTTTTGGTCCCTAGGTATGCCCTCAGCCCTAGCAGGGTGGGGTGCCTCTGAGTCCAATAGTATTTGGCAATGCTCTGAGTCGGGGTCTGCAGCCTGCTTATAAGGTTTGACTTTTCCCTGAGGGTCGGCACACTAACGTTGTTTCTCATGGCTCGTGGTCGCAAGCGATCGACTACAACTGATTCCACCGATCCAAATGGTGTTCAGCCTGCTCGTTCTCACCAGCTCCCCACCCGTTATTGTGGTAGGGCTGCTGCTGGGCAAGATAGCGAATACATTGATCCTACACCTGAAGATGACTCCTCCGATGACTCCTCTGACAACCCAGGGGCCCTAGTAGATACTCGACACCCTCTGAACACCACCTCTAACACTTTGGCTATGGCTATCACTGATCCATTGGTCACAAACCATTCCTCCAAGGGGGGGAATGTGGCTCACAACATTCGCCACTTTTTCCACAAAGAAACAGATGGAACGGTCTGTCTGCCATGCGAGTGAGTCTTTTCCCCCCGTGACTCAGAATTCGTATCACTGACGCAAGGTTAATTATTAGGCCAGGGGCTGGTTGAGTCTTCAGCCCAACTTGAAAGACTTCGAATACGACGCTTTGTGGCCACCTAGAGTCACAACATATTATTCTCTATCTCATAAAGCTTCATGAACAATGTTGGCGGCCACAGTCCCCATTAATCAAGGCTGCAATTGGTATGGGATACACCTTCATGACTCTCAGAGAAGCGCTTGGCTCCTCCGGTGTTACATTAAGCAATCTCCCACCTCCACCTCCTTGCGAAGCAAGCGACAACTTCCTGGCGGGCCTTGGGCCCCAATCCAAGGCTGACCTTGGTAGCAGCATATCCGAATACTTGCTCAAGGCATTCCACAATTTTCTTGTGAGTTTTATTGTCGCCAATGATCAGGTGAGGCAACGTTCAACTTCCTTCCTTGATCTCTCGCTGATGAGCGGCTAGGCAATCTATGTAGTGGAATGCCCCAAATTCTGGAGGCTACTCCTCCTCCTGAATGGGAGTCTGAAGGATTTGGAGATACCTCACTACACAAAGACGAGAGAGTTGATCCTTCAAGGATGGCAAAAGGATTTTATGTGCCTCAAAGCTGACCTTAAAGTAAGTCATTCAAGTTCCAAGTTATTTCTTTCCATTAGTAATGGTCATATAGAAAGCTGTTGGCAAAATATCCTTCACCACGGATGCCTGGTCTGCCGACAATTACGATTCTTATCTGGCAATGACTGCCCATTGGATTGCACAAGATGAGTCCTCTGGCAGATTCACCCTTAGGTCCACATTGATCGCATTCCATCACCTGACCACACGCCACACTGGTCTAGAACTAGCCAAGACGATGCTCCAACTCATCGATTATGCTGAGATCCTAGTCGAAAAGGTCAGTAACAATACACACTGAAGTCTGAACCAGATGAAATCTGACTCTAATTGTTTTTTAGCTCAGCCACTTTACTCTCAACAATGCATCAAACAATGACACTGCTATGGAATCACTAGAGAAGCTGTTACAAGAAGAACGAGAGTTCTTGTTTGATTCGATTGAGCATTGAATCCGGTGTTTTCCCCACATCATAAACATTTGTATTCAGCACATGATCGAGAGGTACACATGTGCCAATTTCTCTAACGTGCCAGATTTGTGGGTTCAAGGATCTGATTTGGTTTGCAAGATGGAGTATTTAGAAGCACTCTCACATGACCCTGTTGAGCGCAGTAGGGACATTGTATGCAGTGTGTGTTCGTCCAGTCAATGCTGGAAGAACTTCTGCACAACAATCGAAAACGGGAATGCAAATGGGTCATTCGCCAACGCTACAAATGAAGTCATCAAGCTTCCTACTCAGCAACTTCTCCGTGATGTGAAGACGCACTGGGATTCAACATATTTCATGATCAAGTGCGTTTGAGTTCTATGTCAGGTGAGTCAAAACTCATCTGAAGTTGCGTGTTAATGTAGTAGTATCATTGTGTTGAATGTGTTCACAGGCCATCGAAATCTTCCTCGCTTTGCCATCAAACAGGTGGATCCTTAAGGATAAATTAAAGGGGCTTGACTGGGTGATCTTGCAAGACCTCGAGTGTATCCTGGAGGTAAGTCATCACAACATTTTTGCGATCATTCTAAGGAGTTGCCCTGCAGGCACCCTGCCACGCCCAGCACACCATGTGCAGTGAATGAAACCCATTACTCAGTGGTTGTCTGCCAGTATTCGAAACATTTGTCAAGTCTTGGGAGCAAATGGCAGAGTTGCCAGCATACCCACCACTGGGCCTGTTCATTCATGAAGGACTGACCTGGGCCAAAAGGTACCATAGGACCCTACATGCCAACAAGACGTATTTATTTGCAATGTGTAAGTCATTTTGGTACCTTTGCTATTTAGGTACTTTGCTAATTCATATCAAAGTCATAGACCCTTGTATACGGCTCACCTGGGTGTCGAAGCAGTGGGCTGATGAAGCTCCTGTGGCAAGGATAGCCGTCATGGAAAAGGTAACATCTATTATCTATGATTGGATGAATGGCAGCTCTAACTTCATATCAGTTACGAGAATATCGCGCAAAGGACACTCGTTCCAATCCCAGTGCTTAGCCGAATCTCACGCAGCTCCAAGAGATGCGTGCCTTCATGTCCCTTGCTGCACAGTATGGACTCGAGGACATGTGCATCGCTCCAAATGCCGATGCCCAAGACCCGGCTGGCCAGATGTCTGTCGAGGAGGAGTTCGCATTGTACACGACAATGATATCGCATTCCACTGCTGACGCACTTGCTTTCTGGAAGGTGAGTACTCTGACCCTCCGAGTCATCCAATATTTGGTATGGCTGCACACAGACTGTTTATAATACAATTTCAGTTCGAACAGCATTGCTTCCCGACCATCTTCCGCATGGCAATGGATTACCTTGCCATTCAGCCATCTGCGGTTCCGTGCAAACGAGCATTTTCATCAAGTGCTGAGATGGATACAAAGAAATGGAACTTCCGAATTAATCCTACGCTGATGGAAGCCCTCCAGATGTTCAAATTCTCACTTAAGCAAGACCACCTGGGATTTAGGAAGTACTGGGTTTCATCAGAAAAGGAGCTTGGTGAGGAGGATGGGGAAGGAGACAAAGATGTGCTCAATGAGCTTGCGAAGCCCAGTGGTGATGTTAATGAGGTGATGACACGAGCCATTGGTCTCATTGCGATTGCCGAAGGTACATTGTAGTCTTGTCTCGAAGTTGCTTTCTATACTGTATACATTTTTTCTCAATAATATTCCAAATGCCATCTGTTGTCCCGCACCTTGATGTATGTACTATAATTGTGCTTTTATGTATGTTGATTACAGCTCTATCTACTTGAATGTGTGCCTCCTCGGTGTTTGTTTGTTCAACCTTGTATTTGCCTTACATAATTCCGTTGCAGCTTCCACTCACCAACCAAATACGTCCCCCCAACTGGTTCAACTACAATTCAAGACTCCAAGACTCCAAGACAAGACTGACAAAGATGATGGAAGCAAAGGAAGTGGGTCGAGGACTCAGGAGTGGAGGACAGTAGTGCAGATAAGCTCGTCGTCAGTGATGTGAGTCCAAGTCAGTGAGTCTTCCATTGCCTCTTGACCCTTGAGACTCAGAGCCTTCAAATTTCATGCTTGTTGATCATAAATATCTTGTTGACGTGCTCACTGCCTTTGTTCCTATCTGAGTCGTCTCGTCTCAAGCAGGAAAAGCCAAATCGACAGAGGATATCACGCCATCAACTGGCCAGATAGAGTAAGAAATCCTCCAGCTCTACTACCTCAGTATTGACATTATCTCCAGCGAAGAGGTCGCCATCAAGCTTAAGTCAATCAAGGCCAAGCACCCCCCACTTGAGTACGAGGCTACCAACAGTTCATCCGGTATGCAGCCACTCTTGCTCTGACTGCATTCCTTTTGACCCCATATACAGGTGACATCTATCTTGGTATCAACATCACCTCTGGCAACTTGAAAGAGATCGCTATCAAGCTTGAGTCGGTCAAGCCCAAGCACCCTCAGCTCGAATACAAGTCCAAGGTCTACAAGACACACCCCAGCAGTGTCGGTGTGCCTTTTGTGAGATGGTTTGGCACCAAATGTGATTACAATGCAATGGTCTTGGATCTGCTTGGTACTTCCCTTGAGGACCTCTTGAACTTTTGCAACCGCAAGTTCAGTTTAAAGACCATTTTACTCCTCACTAACCAATTAGTAATCCCTCATCCTCTCCACATTCCATCATTTCACTCACTTGACATTGTAGATATCCCGTATTGAATACATTCACTCCCACAATTTCATCCTGGCAACCGAGGCAACCAAGTCAATGTAATCGACTTTGGCTTGGCCAAGAAGTTCCATCACAGTGACCCCAAGACCCACCTTCACATCCCCTACAGGGAGAACAAGAATCTTACTGGAACTGCTCAGTACTTCCTATCGATCAACACTCACTTGGACATCGAACAGGCCTGTCGTAATGGCTTGGAATCCCTTGCCTATGTGATTATGTACTTCCTTTGTGGCACTCTCCCATGGCAGGGTCTCAAGGCTGCCATTAATAAGCAGAAGTACGACTGCATCATGGAGAAGAAGATGACAACCCCCACTGATCTTTTGTGCCAGTGCCATTCCCTAACGAATTCGGAATCTTCTTAAACTACACACGTGTGCTCCACTTCGACGACAAGCCGGATTACTCATACCTCCACAAGCTCTTCCATGATCTTTTCATCCGAGAAGGCTTCCAATATGACTATGTCTTTAATTGGAGCATCTAGTGAGGTACCCCTGAAGATGGCAGTACTGGTGTTAGGAGCCAGAAGGCCACTGCTGGTAGGTGCAAGGTGGTTCAAGAGGAGGAAGAGCACCATACAAGTGACAGGATGTAGGTGCTACGAATGTTCCCTACACTATTTATTCTGTGAGGCTGGGATTACTGCTACAGGCTTCATTCACACTCATCCCATCAGCAAAAGGCAAATGCCCCTGGTGCGGTAGGGCAGCAGCATGGAACAACGAGTCGTGGCAGGGAGGGCAATATCTAGTAAATGTGTGATATTCCCTAGTTTCTTTTATTCGAGCAAGGCATGCCCCAAGTGCAACCAAGAATGGAGGTGGAGGATTGAAGTTGCAGAGGGTGCTTGGTCACTGTTGGATATTATTTCAAAGATGGTCGGTCACAAAATTCTCTGGTGGGAGGAAGAAAGGGAGCAGGAGGAAAATGGTTTCTGTGTGCCATGTCGAGCAATGGCCCCTCATGACACATGCTCCAAGTCACAACTGGAGTCAAAATGTATTCGCCCTTCACAGGACAAACAGCACATCCACTGTGGAGCTCAGCCACTGCCTGAAGGGATATCGAGTCTCCATCCAGCATTTCCTGCACTCCCAAGTCCATCCCAATCACATCCTGACTTGTCCTGCATCAGTCCGCTCTAGTCCGACCTATTTTCCTGTGGTCCGACCTCATTCTGAGTCCATTCCGAGGCCGGATCCGCTTTTCCCGCACTCCCGGCACACTCGGAGCCCTTTGTTTTTATTATATCTTTGTTTCCCTTTCGCTTTAGCCTTATTTACAGTTTGTTTAGTCTTCTTCTGTAGTTTTCTAGCTGTCTCAAGCATCTTGTAGACTATA
>JBBPLX010000439.1:0-23060 GCA_038090015.1 Leccinellum albellum | reverse complement strand
CACCACGTCAGCGGACAGAGATCCAACCTTCGGTCGTCTGTTTGATATCATCTGATGTGCGTGGACTGGACTGCAATGCGACGTGATCAATAGTACTTCTGCTTGGAGTATTACAGGTACGCTCACGACTGTCACGGCCTCGCGAACGTCATGGGCGTCGAATTCAGGCGTGGGGTCGGGCTGTGCCTGACAGATGTACTCGTCAGAAAGGCAAACAAGATTGAACGCCCATCTTACACTCTGGACAGAGAACGACGCTTGAGGTTGTGCTGAGACGGAGAACGCAGCTAGCGCGACGAGCCCAAAGGCCAGCCAAGCGGCTCTACGTGTCCTCGTTCTACGACACGTAGCCATGATAAATCCGGTAATGAATCAAAGGTCTGACCACTGGCAGTCTTGGAAAGACGCGGGGTGTGTAATCACAAAGGTTAAGGATCGTCGTAACAGAAAAGCGAGTGTTTGTGGTTCCTTTGTGGCTACACTGCCACACATCGAATGCCGAACCGCACGTTCAAGTTGGCAAGTAGTACTAAGTAGCCTATCTGATTACTGATAACTAGTCAATCGTCCCAGGATCTCGCCCTACAGTGATACCGGTTACTATATAGTCCTTTCGGGTCATGGGACCATCAAGCCAACCCCCCCGCATGGCTGACCTTCGATTACGTCTCATTCGCAGCCTCCGAGTGTAGGCATCTAGTATATGTGAACAGTGGACTACAGTGTGTAAACTGACACCAAAACTAAACTAGACGATCCGGGTATCTACTTGCGCCTGAATAACGTCGATGGTCACCGAGTGACCGCACAAAATGACTCATAAAATGCTCTTTAGCCATTGCACATAGGTCTGCCAGGCAAGCCATGCTCATGGTACTTGCGGTGGGACTCGTTCATTCTACCGTGCGCGACGGAGACAGCTTTCAATACCCTTGTTGGGAGGCCGCTCGTGTGAGGCCGCACTGCGGAAAGTTAACGTCGTCTGCAGACCTCGAATATGAGTTGCACACCATAGTCCTGTTGAATGGACGATCCGTAATCTCTATGCTCCATTGCTCCTGTCCGTTACAGTCTTATTTTCTCTGGAGAAAATCGTCGAGTGATCTAGATAGGAAAAGAAGGTCAGAGGTCATGCATTGCGCGATGAGACAAGTGTTTATAATGTGTCGGTTGAAGAAGATTGGTGGTTGATGTGTACGAGCTAGACTGCAGATGCACGAGGTGCGTTATACAGTATGTAGTTCCCCCGTATACGACGCATTTAACCTCTGACGTCGGTCAGACAGGATGCTTCCGAGCGGGCTAGGCAACACGGATATTGGCCGCTTCGTTACTTCACTGATATGAAAAATGGTTGACCAAAAATCGGTGACTTGGTCAAGGCCGCGCAAAATAGCACCATGCGTGCGTCGGCCGTTGGCTCTCCCCGCCTACCGGGCTTGGGCTACGTTGTTGGATCATGATCCAGCTGGTGATAATGACCTCATGATCATGACATGCCAGTTCCGGTCACCTTAGGAGGGGGCACACAGAAGAGAGAACAGTCCATATAAGATTATGTTGGCCAAAGACGATCAAATCCATTGTCGAGGTAATGTGCTCGGTACAGTCGGTACTGTGAAGCCGGATGTAACGCACATTCGGAGGGGATCTGCTATGGCTCGAACCTGGTAACAGAGTATTGTGAACCAAAGTTAGAGAGGAGCACACAAAGATTCGTGCCTACCACACGCAAGAGAAATACAATGGTCTCAATTCCATTAAACCGAACAGAAGGAAGACAGGATCCGCTACACCTTTCCATCCATGATCTATACTCATAGGTTGGCAGCACTCCGCCCACGGTAGGGGGGAACTTACGTCGACAGCTGAACTTGACACCCCCTTGAGCTTCTTGCACTCCTCTATGACTCTGCGTCCCAGGGTGCTATTCAACGTGTCTGCGTCATGATGTTGTCTGAGATACCTTCAGACCGCATAAACGAAGCTAGCAAAAGTCGGTAACAGCAGACGGACTCACCGAAGGCATATTTCTTCTTTAAAGTCCTGATATATCTTGCGATTACTCTTACGCTTTAGTGATCCAGGTACGCTTACGGGTGTCACGGCTTCGCGAATGTCATGGGCATCGAATTCAGGCGCGGGGTCGGGTTGTGCCTATCAGGATGTATTTATCAGAAAAACAAACAAGATTGAACGCCTATCTTACACTCTAGAGTCTAGATAGAGAGCGACGCTTGAGGTTGCGCTGAGACAGAGAACGCAGCTAGCGCGACGAGCCCAAAGGTCAGCCATGCGGTTCTACGTGTCCTCGCTCTACGAGACGTAGTCGTGACAAGTCCAGTAGTGAATCAAAGGTCTAACCAGCCTTGGAAAGACGCAGGGTGTGATCACAAAGGTTAAGGATCGTCGTATGGGAGGCAACGGAAAAGTGAGTGAGCGTTGTGGTTCCTTTGAAGCTACACTGCCACACATCGAAGGCCGAGCCACCACCGTTGGCGAGTTAGCCTATCTAATTAGGTTTTCCTCTTGCTAATAACTAGTCAACCATCTCGCTCTGACACGCCTACAGTGACACCGGTCGCTATATAGTCCTTTCGAATCATGGGGTATGTATCCGGACTTCCCTACTACTCCCTCCTTCAAGCCATTCCCTGCATGGCTAATTTCCATTACCTCTCATCTGCACTAATAATGTGAAGAGGTAGGGGATGCGTCTATGATGTCCTGCAGCCTGCTGTGCAAGCCTTTCTAGGCGCCTAGTATATATTTGCGACTCATCCCAAAATGAATTTATAAACGTGACACAATTCAAGTTTCGGCGGACAAGTCATGATAGAGAGGCGTTGTCGTCCGAAGTCGCCTCTTCTGGCCAATATACGACACAGATCTTTTGCGTGACATCAACAAAATCTAGAGCGCGGCAAATGTAGAGACCGGATCGCAGAGCTGGTTCAAGTTTACCTGTTTTCTTTTCCATCCAACACGGTTAACTTGGTCGCCATGTTGCCATGTCGTTGTGCTGTCCGAGTCGTCTCGTTGTTATCGCCATCAGCTCTGTGTGCCAAGGTAAGGGAGAGGGAGACTTACGAGGGTGTCCGAGACGAGGAGCAAGAGAGTGATGGAAACGACGATATGTGGCGACTGTCGTGCACTTTCGGCGGGGTTATTGTCGCCTACCCCCGGAATGCTACACCTTCAGCCTGAGAGCTTCTCGGTTCCCTTTCTGCCCATCATGATACGCCCACCTCATTTGTAAGATCCAGGTGATCTCCGTTGATGTAGATTCTTTAAGGGTATCAATACATGCCTGTGGACTTACGTCGAGCCATGGTTGGGATCACATCAACTCGGAATAGCCCACCGTTACTTCAAGGGGATGGTGACTCAGCGCAGCCGTAAGATAATACAATTCAAACTTACCACACGATCGTGTGTAACCTGATCTGAATCTTCTTTGTGGAGTTGACGTGGAAAGACTCGGAAACTTTCAAGTTAGCGACTCTAGTGAGGAAAGACCCCATTTCCCATTGACTTGGGGTGGCTCATGGAGCCGTAAGAGAATAGGAACGGAACTTGCCGCGTTATGCATGCAGTCTGATCTGAATCATTAGATCTTCGCTGTGGAGTTGAAGCGGAAAGACCGTGACTTGGAAATGTGGCGGCAACTCCTGTGAGGAAAGGCCCGATCCCACTCCCCAAATTGACTTGGGATGACTCACTACAGCCATAAGGGAATAGAAACAGAACATGCTCATGGCATTATTGAAGAGTGAAGAAATGGAAAATTGAATGAAGTCGTATCCAGTCCACTGATCTTGTTAAGACAGTAGGAATGACGACGATCTTTCGACTCAAACTCGGAGGAGGTAGAGCGCAACAAGTTGGAACGATTACATAAGTTGCAGTGTTTCTTGCTGCTCCTAGCCAGTACCTCTGCCATGGACCCCCTCATCTCATCTTGCTACGCAGCTGGGGTAGCACCATCTTCACCATTTTTAAGGTCGATCAAACTACCCGATACCCCCCCACCATCTAGAGCAATTATAACCGACACCAAGCCGTCTAACGCAGCCCTGTCATCTGTTGCCAGTGATTCCACCCCGTCGCTCATACAAGTGACTTCTGAGTCACCACCATCATCCCGACCCGATATCCAAGTTAGCCCTCAGTCAAAGGGGAAAGTGACATTTGATCCCTCCTCATCCACGCTTAACATCTCCAAGTCAAAGCCCGAACAGTATCAACCTCCAAGTCCAACCCGTCGGGGTCGCGTGTTCAGCACCTCAAAGCCTCAACCCGAGCAGCATCAACTTCCGAGTCGCAAACGTCGCTATCATGTTGCATCGCCCTCCGATACTAGGGACTCAGAGTCTCTAACCAGTAGGAAGAAGAAAAAGATTATGTTGACATCGGTAGGTGAGCATTCCGCGACAAGGAAGAGTAACCATTTGGACTGTTCACAGGCATCAATTCGGAGAACACAGGAGATGGAAGGCCTCCAATCCATGCGATTGCTAGAGCTTGCGCGAGCGTCTCGCGATTCATTGACTGCACACTTGAAGTACAAGGAATCTCGTCTCAAGGAGTTTGAAATCATGTGTGCAATGGCTCAAGATGAGTATGATGAAGCAACGGCTTGGTTGAAGGCTGTTGAGTGGCAGATGGACAACGTGGAGAGTGAGTCGGATACGATAGAGCATACGGGTCTCAAGCTAGATGTATTGGGTGGATTGTCTGGTTTGCTTTCTGCGTATGATGATGATCGTCGTCAAGTTGCTACAAGTGACAATGATTCAAGAGGTGTTAACCTTCATACTGCGTCTCCCACACCTTCTTCCGATTTTTCTGTACGTTCTTAGTGTACTCTTACTCTATCTTATGGTCGAGACTTAGTGCTACTACTAGTACCAGTATTTAACTAGGCGAGTATGTTATACCCTTGCGGTGAGAGGTAAACAGATGTACATGGACGATTCATCGACTCAGATTTGGACACACTGCAATCATGCAGACGACCATCAGTCAATTAATCACGATTGACAGTACGAGTGTGTGAACCAAGATTCACCGTTACTGGCCCACCACCGACGGCACAACCATTCCGTTTGGTCCTTGATCAGCATATGACACAGATCCAAAACGCCATCCATGTCTCCGGGCGTCTCGATCACGGTCCCTCTCTTGATCGTGCTTGAGACGACGCTGTGTGCGTTCGAACGATATGTGGAAAACAGCTGTATCAGGTAGCGCAAGATAGCGAGCAATATAAGCAGATTGGTACGAGTTGATTGGGGTGACGAGCAGTTCTGCGAGGCTTGCTGCTATTTACGCTCCATTTTGCTTTTCTCGTGGTCACGGAAGTGGCCTTGGTGCTGGAGACGCACCCAGAGCTTGTTCATCTACATGAAATTGATCAGTACGAATATGATCGAGTCTTGGAGGGACCCTTGGGGAACCAGGTTGGGCCAGCAAACGGATGACGCGGCATGAACTCACCTGTTCTAACCGCTGAGATAGTATCGTAAGAGAGCCTGCGTATGGGGTTTAATATGCCTTTTTTCCATCATGTTCTCCCATGATTTCCTTGATGGGTACGTCAGGGATGGACATGTACATATGGACCCCAGGACCTGATGGTGATCAGAGATGTGGAAGGACATTGAATATGGCCATGTCTTGCGATGTCTGTGGTCAGAGCCTCAGAGGACTGCCAGGACAGACCGAGACTCGGAGGTGGACGTGTGTACGTACAGAGCTCATAATACATATATTGCCGCTTCAGTGAGAGTGACGACGTGCGCAGTTTGGCGAGCATGCTTGAGCGCGTCCATGATTTCATCGTTCTCCTACAAGCGAGACGTCAGCGAGGGCAACTCCGAGTCCAAAGGTGGATTCGCCGGGACAGACCAAACAAGTCTTAGGTCTGTCACAAGGTTGTAATAATTCCTCTTCAAGCACACTACACAAATAGAATTCTCTTTTCCCTTCCTTGGTAGTATGTCGCTCGTCTGCTCTGCAGCGTTCATCTCGCCCGGACACTCCCGGTGGGTGGGTTCCTCCCTCGCGTCAGCACGTACTATGCGCACCCGCACCAAGTTACTATGCTCTCGTCCAGCTTCACTTCCAGGTTGCCTGGCATTCTTCCTCGTCCCACCGACACTCTCAAGTCAAGGCTGCTATACCCTGTCGTGCGCCTATTATATCCCGTCAAGGTTGCTAGGCCCATGGTATCCTGCAGCCTCGCCCTCCGAGAGTTTGAGTCCCTTGCCTCCCTCTCTCTCCCTCTTCAGTACTCCCATCGCTTGGGGAGCGTTTCATTATGCCATACACAGCAACTCGGCTCCCCAGTGCCCATCCACATCCTCCATCGGGATAGCCTTGCTGTTTCCGTGTACTCCCGGGTCCAGGAACCGCCTGGAGGCTCTAGGACTTCATATGGCTCTTGTATCGGGGGATCTCATTGAATTGGTAAGCCTGCTTGACCCCACGATGTCGGAGTCAACTTTAATCAAGTCTTCTTGGACGCCGATCAACAGACGGTGATTACGTATACGTAATCGGTTCAGCTGATTACAGGTAAGTTAAGTACGGCTTGACACAGTGTGGTGATGAAAAGGGTTGGCCCTGGTGAGATCCTCGAGGCCCACTGCTGCTCACGACATAATAAAAGGGGACCGAACTTTGTCGATTAGCACAGGCGTCCTCAAGACCATAATGCCAGCTCAATCCTCTCTCCGTGGCCACGACCACGAGTCGCAAGCCAGCTTAGTCTCTTCTCAGTCCCGAGCCTCCTCAGTCGCTGTAAGCCGGACATCCTATCCTACCACCAGCACCAAGACCCAGCAGCCGAAATTGGGAGACTATTCCAAGGATATCCAGAGGGTAGTGCGGCTTGCACGCCTCCTCGTGGCAAACGACATGGTTAAAAGTACCGGTTGGTTGTACGGTGATGAGAATTCCGACCGGCGCGAGACCAACTTCCGTGACAATTTGACGGCTGCATGTAAGCAACTTTCGCAAGGTACATCCTTTTTTTCTCGCAATCTGTATATTGCTTACCACAACTCGTTCAGATGTCAGCTACACAGACGAAATCGGGTACTTGGTAAGTATCGTGTGAAAACCACTAACGTTGTTTCAGTATTTATTTACAACGCTCACAGCTAGGAAAAGAGCTGAGGGGCGTCCGATCAAAACTCGCTGAAATCGCCGAACAGTTTGCACCCAAATACTACACTGATTGCCCAGCCGAGATCAGTGGGGACCCACAAGCCATCCGCTCATGGAAGATCGATTGGAGTATCTTGATCACGAACCACGAGAAGCCCGCCCATTTTTTTCTTCATGAACACGGTGAAAATGTGAGTAACACAACACGAGAGATGCGCAGATAGTACTGACATTCGTTGCAGGGAGAAGTCGTTCGTTATTTTGGAAACAGGCACTTTGAAGATTTCCACTCCAAGTTTTGGTACACGCAGAGATCATCGCCACTCCCCCACTTCAAAGACGAGTACCAAACAACACCTGTATCAATGTTTGCCCTCTCGGCTGTAGCGGTAAGTATTTTTTGTGTATATATTTCTGTCTCACTCTCCCTTACTAGCTCTTGTGCGGTCTTCGTCGTGAGGCCACAGGGCAAACCACGAAGGGCGGCAAAACGCTCAAGTTCGAAGGCAAAGTATTTGGCGCATTTTACAAGTCTTATTTGGACAGCATGATTAACTTTCTCGACCACGAAGACCTCGGACAGGCTTTCCGCGACCGTTTGCTGTGGCTCCATACCCAAGCAATGTAAGTAATTCTACTCTTTGTATCGTTAGCAACTCATCCCATATTGCAGGAATGAGCTCGAGACTAGGACAGTGGGATCTGGACCCACGGGAGAAGTCACGCCCGTGTTTATCCCGCCGTCTGTGCGAGCGACATCACGGTTACCTTCAATTCCACAACCACCCTCACTCACTGGCACTCATTTCCAGCCCGCCAGTGAGGGGTTCTTTGCCAGTGGATATGAACATCCTAATCTCGCCTATGGGGAACCTGGTCCCTCGTCGGGGTACGGTACTAACGAGTTTAATCCGAGTCTGTACTACCAGTAGTAACAATGTACTTTTTTTTGTATGATTACAATCAGTCGGCTTGGGGTTCACTTCTATGATCACGTGCGATGACTAGATGCACGGCCGCACTTCGTCGGCAATTACCTTGTTTACATATGGCAATTGTCGTGCCCATCACATCCAAATGCTCCGATCTCTGACCATAACGAACCCGGCATGCCCACCTAACGATTTTCCATCACATCCTTGGAATGAAGCTGTTTTAATCACACCGCGCCATTCCGTTCGACGTCATCGGAACGCGGTCATGTGTCGAGAACATACAAAACAAAGAAGAGGACAGCTTTTCGTACGTCCCGCATACGATACAATTCAAGGTAGTTCTCTAATGTTGCGAGACCGTTTTGCAATGGCTGCGAAGCAATCCAAGTGAGAAGAATACGCTGGTTTGCCGGACAAGTTATGGCGTCCCAAACCCCCCAAAAATGAGCGCGATTTAGTGATTACATAAGACGTGCGTGATTTTTTTTGGGACATCGTGTGCGCGATTTGGCGGTTAGGACTCCAACTTAGGACACCCCGCCTTTCTCACCCCGCCTCTCCCCAGTCTCCCCAGTCAACACTCGACAAGACACGGCGACGAGGAGACGGGGGGACAAGGAGACAAGGATGGTGAGTACACCTCATCCAACGTGACGACGACGACACGACGACTCGCGCGACCCCGACGCCGATGCGCACGCGCCCTCTCCTCTTCCCCTCTCCATCCTCTCCCTCCACCCAGCATGCACAGACGACGGGACAACGACGACGATGCCGACGCGGACGCTCCCTCTCCCTCTCCTCCTCTCCATCCTTCCCCTCTCCCCTCCCTCTCCCTCCACCCAGCGTGCACAGACGGCGGGACAACGACGACGCGACGACTTGCGTGATGCTGACGCCGAAGCGCACGCTCCCTCTCCCTCTCCTCTCCATCCCTCTCCCCTTCCCTCCCTCCACACAGCTGTCATGACTCATGCCGCCCCTGTCTTTTCTTATTTGATTATGGTTTCTCCTACTTGAACCCCGAACGCCTGTTTTCCCCTTTCTCTTGATTCGTCCTCCTTGTGCCATTGATCGCATCCTGTACGCATAGGTTGGTTCCCGTTCTCGTTTCCTTGTACCATTGATCGCATCCTGTACGCATAGACAATATTTATCCTTGGTGCATCCGTACCAGATAAGGGTCCCTGACAGCAGCGTACGGCGGGACAACAACGACGCGACGCCGATGCGCACGCTCCCTCTCCTCCTCTCCATCCCCCTTCTCTCCTCTCCCTCCTCTCCCTCCACCCAGCGTGCACAGACGACGGGACAACGACGACGTGACGACTCACGCGACACCGACTGGCGGTACGGACGCCGACGCGTACGCACACGCCCCCTCTCCTTCTCCATTCCCCCCTCTCCTCCTCCCCCTCCTCCCTCTCTGCCTAGCACGCACAGACGACGACATCGACGACGCCGCCACGCGCACGTGCACTCTCCCTCTCCTCCTCTCCCCTCCCTCCCCTCCCTCCTCCCTCCCAGCCAGCGTGTACAGACGACATCGACATCAACGACAACGCGACGACGATGTGATGCCGAATGGAGACAACATGACGACGTCAACAACGCGTCGGACACGGTGAGACGACAGCGGCGATGAGCGCTACGCTCGTCCAAACGTAAACGCAAACACATCGCGCGTTTGAATGTGTGTTTGCACACGAGCGCGAGGCAAGGGATAAAGGTCATGGCGACGTTCAACGTGGCAACCGATCTTAACATCGCAAACGATTCACATGGCGAGATCGAAGCAATTATCGCGAAGAAGTTCTTTCAGGAACAGACACCATTACCTTCAAGTATCTACTAGTATGCGTTCTCATCAAATCGCAAAACACAAAAATTCCAACCTTGCCTGGTCTTGACAACGGAGTCATCCCTCTGACACCGCTTCAACGAATGTTCACCATCCTAGATGGAAGTACAAAGAAAACCGTCACAAGAAAACAGTTTCCATTTACTGCGTCGTATGCCTTCACAGACTATTGTTCACAAGGTCAAACGACCAACAATGGAATCGTAGATATTGCATTGCCGCCGACCGGAGGAATCACATTGTTCAACATATACATCGCATTGTCTCGATGTCGAGGGAGGAGCAGCATTCGACTTCTTAGAGATTTCAATGAGAAAATTCTGACTGCCCATCCTTGCGAGTTCCTACGCCTAGAGGATGAAAGATTGGAAACTTGACAAAGACATGTTGACGAGGTCGAATAGCGAGGATAGAGTGTAACAGCGTCGATGGTGTTATGTAATCATTTTCCACGGTCGTAAATTCGTGAACCGGCAGCCACAATTGTCAGATCGTTCATCATTCACTGCGGAAACGACAAAATAATACGAGGATAATCAGAGCTCCTTAATTGTTTATACGAACTTCAGAATAGAAACAGACAGAATCGCAGCCTACTCGGAAGCTTAAGGTTCGAACATCCACCGTTTCAGCTCACCCGAACCCTCCATAATCGCAGCTCTGCTTCTTAACGAGTGCCTAACCAAATAAGTGGCAAAATCCGTTCGTAATGCCATCCATCTTTGCCTTCGTTTATTTGACCAATGAAGTGGTTTCAAGTTGGCAAATGACCTCGCATGCAAGGTCATTTTTCTTTTTAATTCAGATACCCAACACGCCTCATTATCCGTTGTATTTAGTTCGGTCTCCCCACCCGCATCCCGTGATTACATCGTCGTAACAGAGGGTATCTTTGTCATACCAAGAGGCACTACTTGGCACAAGTCACCGCCGTTACGATCTCAAGTTTGTACTCAGGCTCTACTTCACCACTTCCAATTCTAGCAACTGAGCTTCACCGTGACTCAGGTTTTCGCTTTACTAGTTTCTCGCCTGGTTTCGAGAAAAATTAGACCAGGACTTCAATTTATCTAAACTTGCAAGGAATTATGTACTAGGTGTGTAACTGTCCTGGCTGTCCCGGGACAGTGTTTCACAACTTATCGTCAGAATGTATTAGGACATGTTACGCCCGCGATCTTGTCACCGTTCGTGATCGCTCGACACCTCCACCACACTTTCTCTGGCTCAGTTATTCATCTGCCATGCTACCTGCAACAGAGAGCGCCCAGCTGCAATACCCGTGCAGCGTTCCAGGTTGCAATCGATGGTTCAAAAACCAGTCAGGTCTGACTCAGCACGTTCACGCCAAGCACCCCCGCGTGTCTCTCTCGCCTGTGCCCTCAGTAGCTCCGTCGTCGCCCCTTCGCTATCCCTCAGAGCCACAGATTCATAACCCAGGCTCACCAAACTCCCAGCCATCTCGACCAGTGTCTCCTGAAGTTCCAGAGCAGCTGGATGCCGAGTACCTTGGTCCTGGTAATTCCATTCTTCGAAACTATCACCCAGTCCTGACAGGTAAAGTTTAAGTTTATTTGACTACCATCCACTGACTCATCTTCATCTTTGTCCAGGGCGGCCATGTGACGCTTCGGGAGAGTTCCTGCCAGTTGGTATGCCACCTGTACCTCAGGCGCCGCGTCCTGAAAATGACTGGGCACCCTTTGACAACCGCCTCCAGTTCGAATTGGCGGACTTCCTCTACACTCGCAACCAGACGCCGGCAAAACAAATAGACACACTACTCGATATATGGGGTGAAAGTCTCCGTAATGCTGGTGGTCAGCCTTTATTTGCAAGCCACCGTGATCTTTACAGAACCATCGATGCCATCCCACTGGGTGATGTCGAGTGGCAAAGTTTTGCCTTGAAGTACACTGATATTCCGGATGATGGTAAACGAGCCCCTTGGATGGAGGATACTTATGATGTTTGGTTCCGTTGTCCCCTCAAGACCATACATAACATGCTCGCCAATCCAGAACTCAAGGGAAAGATGGATTTCAGACCATACCGGGAATACGAGGCGCAGTCGGGAGATCGGCGCTTTCAAGATTTCATGTCAGGCGATTGGGCCTGGGACCAATCAGTACGTAGGATCTTTGGTGTGTTCACGCTAGTAATAAATTCAATTATTATACCAGGATATCATAGTGCGCGATAATCCTGAATGCGAAGGTGTAGCATTCGTGCCCGTCGTTCTGGGTAGCGACAAGACTACCGTCTCAGTCGCCACTGGCCAACATGATTATTACCCTTTATATTTATCCCTCGGGAATCTACACAACAGTGCTCGACGGTCACACCGGAACGGCGTAGTCCTGATCGGTTTTCTGGCGACACCCAAAAGTAAGTTTGTTCACGACAATGGCGATTACCATAAATTATGTGAACTCGACATGTTACTAACCATAATATCTGATAGCCACCCGCGAAGAAGCTAAAACTGATGCTTATCGCAAGTTTCGCCGTCAATTATATCATGTAGCATTGTCACGCATCCTTCGGGTCCTGAAACCGTATTTCGAACGATGGGAAGTTGTCCGATGTGGCGACGACCATTATCGCCGAGTGATATATGGCCTTGGGCCGTATATTGCTGACTACGAGGAACAGACATTACTGGCCTGTATTGTTCGCAATTGGTGTGCGAGGTGCATTCCTCAACAGTATATTCACTTCATTGAATGCTAACTGGATATTAAAGGTGCCTGGGTCACCGAAAAAACCTTGACGAAGGTGGTTTGTGGCGGTCACGTGAACATACCGATCTGCTAATCAATGAGTTGGATGCTGATATTCTATGGAAGGATTTTGGTATTGTGAGCAAGCTGGTGGTGAGTTCACCTCAAGTTCATTCTAGTACTGGCCCGAAGTCCCTCTCTTTTGTATTTTCATTTCTTGAATGCTCATTCTACTATTACAGCCTTTTACAAACGACTTCCCGCGGGCCGACATATGTCGCCTCCTCTCCCCCGACATCCTACATCAATTGATTAAGGGCACGTTCAAAGATCACCTCGTCGATTGGGTTGAGAAATACCTGGTCATAACACATGGCCAAAAGCAAGCCGACACCATTTTGGACGAGATTGACCACCGGTATGATCTATCAATGACTTGCTAATATTAAGCTTCTGAGTTGCGCGTTAGCATTTCATCAGTGGCCCCATTTGCTGGCCTCCGTCGATTCCCTCAAGGCCGCCATTTCAAACAATGGACCGGCGATGACTCAAAAGCATTGATGAAGGTGAGTCAGGTCGTCACGAAGTGTAGCTCGACTGTCTAATGGCTAGTATTGTTAGGTCTATCTAGCTGCTATCGAAGGTTATGTTCCTCGTGACATGCTGCGCACATTTCGGGCGTTCCTCGAATTTTGCTATTTGGTGCGCAAAGATGTTATTACCCAACTGGACCTTGTACAATTACAAGATGTACTCTCGCGTTTCCATCACTATCGTGAGGTATTCAAGAATACTGGAGTGGTGCAATCCTTATCACTCCCTCGACAACATTCCCTCTCGCACTACATGGAACTCATCAAGCAGTTCGGCGCACCGAACGGATTATGCTCTTCAATCACCGAGTCAAAGCACGTCAAGGCAGTCAAGATGCCGTATAGGCGGTCGAGCCATCATCAAGAATTGGGCCAGATGCTGGTGATCAATCAACGACTCGATAAACTCGCATCAGCGCGAATCGACTTTCGGGCGCGCGGTATGCTCATCTCACGGGCAGGAGAAACATCTGACAGATTAAACATACTCCCAGTCATTGGTACGTCATGATAGTCTCTTTCGAGTTGGCTAACAATTTAGTAACAAATGTTAAAAACGATTTAGTTGAGCGGAATGGGGCACAGCAAAGACTAGATGAACAGCACAACACTCAATTGGTGCAAGAAGACTTTTTACCTCCGGATGAAATGGCGAGTCGCGAGGAGAATCCAGATGACTCTGAGCCAGTAGATGATCGCCCCATCGACGCATTTGTACAACTTGCAAAGACCCCTCGTAGGTGTCCTTGTTTTTGGCCTTCATGTTCAATGCTCATATACCACGCTTAGGACGCCGTCATGCAAAAACTATTGCAGAACTAACTGAGGAACTCAGGATCCCTCACCTGCCTCAGCTTGTCCGTGCATTCCTGCACACAAGAATCCACTCTGACGACGACCAACCGTGTACTACTTGCCCCTTCTTTGTCGGCAATATCTCCGTTTTCAACTCGGCATCCTCTACATTTTATGCCCCAAGCGACTTGTGTGGGAAAGAAGGTATGCGTCGAGAGTATATACGAGCCTGCCCGAACTGGAGGAAAGAAGGTCCTCGTCAAGACTGTGTCTTTGTTGTTACCAATCCCGACAGCATGGGCTTTCTGGGGATGGATGTGGCACGTGTACTATGTTTTTTTTCGTTTTCGTTTCAAGGTTCACTGCACCCTTGTGCTGTCATACGTTGGTTTGACCATGTTGGTGATGCCCCAAACGACGACACCGGCATGTGGGTAGTCAAGCCTAGCATGGTAGATGGGAGGCAACCGAAGTTTGCCGTTATCCACGTTGACTCCATTTTCCGTGCAGCTCACTTGATTCCTGTATTCACTGTGGCACCACGACTTCCACCCCAAGGTATTCACCCGCACCAGTCGTACAATCACTTTAGCCTGTTCTACGTCAACAAATTTGCTGACCACCATGCCTTTGCAACGGCCTTCTAGCCGCCACCGTGCCATCATGTATCCCACTGCTAGGATCCGGGTCCTCCAAGATTTCGTTCCCGCTGTGATTACCCCGTCATCTCACTCTACAGCGACATCCATTCAAATAAGTCCGGGTTGATAGTGTCCAGCCACTCAGGGATAGTCGGATCATCATCTACTATTATACATAGGGTATGTTCCAACTATGCCACTCTCCACTCTCCAACTCACCCCCTGCCATTATTAGTGCATCCTTGAGACCCTCTCGCTCATACCCAGCCAAGTGCGCGAGACTACTATCAGGCATGTTAGACGTGAGATTTTTTTTTCGTGCACGTTTTCTGCTTTGCTCACATCGTGCATAGACAAGATCTTAAGGCGCAGCTAAGCCAAGAGCGCAAGACTATCAGGCATGTTACGCTGCAACAGGATATCAACATAAAAGACTTCCAGTCGCGCTTGGACAAGACGGTACGTCATCGCGGCGGCTCAAACTACTGGTGTACTCATCCGATAGAGGCCGAGCAACTCGCCCAAGCACGCCAGTCCCTCGTCGGGGCTCTGACGCACCTCCAGGAACGGGTGGAAGACCTTGCGCGCCAGCTCCAAGGCAACGCGGAGAAGCTTGCCGTCTACGAACGTAGGACGACCGGTATGGGCAGCGCCGCCGCTCCTGTACCCGATCCAGAGTTGCCCCGCGAGCAGGAAGTCGCGGAGCTTCGGTGTGTTTCTTTGTCCCCGCTGACGCTTCTCTGCTCACCTTTGTTTTTTCGTGTAGCTCGCAGCTCAAGGTCGCCCGGGTTGATCTCGTTGCCGCGCGCAGTCATATGCAACATTTCCAGAAGATCAGTCAGGCCAACGAGGCTGCCCTCTCTGCGCTCAACACCACTCACGCCGAATACAAGGCGGACGCTGAAGCACGGCTTTCCAGACACGAGGTACGCATGTCGTCCATCCTGTTGAGCTCCTCTCAACGCCCAGCGGTCCTTTAGCTTGAATATAATTCCCTCAAATAAAACTCTGCTCCGTCCAGCAAGACCTCGAGCAATGGACAAATGAGTTCACGGACCTCCAGAAAACGTTGGAGACTGAGAGACTCGCATGCGCGAACGACAAGAAGACGCTCGAGGACACTATCGTGGCCATGAGCACCGTGGAAAGGCACTCTGAAAGCGATCATGCCGATCACGAGCGCGAGAAGAACGTGCAGTGGTATGGGTATCCCAGTGACGTGGTTCCTCTGCTGGTCCCTGCCCCCTCCGTATGTATAGGGCGCAGGAGACAGGTATTTGAGGGTGGTTGCACACGCGGATTCGTTCAAGGCAATCGAAAATCTCAAGCAATAACTCGGGGACAGGCCGCGTCGCACTAGAATATGGCAGATGCTGCGAGCGCACAGGCCAAACTTGAGGCTTTTTCGGAAGGAGGCTTGAAGCAACAAAAGGAGGCCTCAGACAAGTAGATTACTGATCTGAACGCACAGTGAGTGTGTTGTCATTCACACGCGTGTGTGCTTGGTTGGTTTACCCTTCTTTGCATCGCAGGTGCGAGGACTTGGCCGCACAGACACGCTTTTGTATCAGCATCTCGACAGCGTTAGCTCTCAAGCTACACGTATCCGTCAGGTTGCGGATTCAGCTACGGCAGAGAGTTCCAGCGGAGACAGCGCAGATCCCGGTGGTAATATCAATGGCAAGCTGTCTGATTTGCGGTCGGTCGTGGCCTACCTCCGAAGAGAAAAGGAGATTATCGACCTTCAGCTTGAGCTTGGCAAGCAAGAAAATGTACGGCTCAAGAACCAGCTCGATCATTTAAACCAGAGCTGGCAAGAGATCCGTAAGACACTTTCAGAGGTGAGTAAAATTCGTCGAGGTGTATATTATCTCACTGACGATGACGAAAAAAAAAGGAACGCGAACGTGCGGTTGAAGCGACCACATCGGATGCGCAGCACGCCGAGATGCTGGAGCGGATTAACCAGCTCAACATTCTCCTCAAGAGCAACGTAACGTTGCGTGCCGACTGCGAGACGTACTTGAAACGCTCCCGCGAGCTGGACTCCAAGCTCAAGGCACTTTCTGGCGAGCTCGAGCCTGCAAAGGAACAAGCTCGCGTGGCGCGCGCCGAACTCCAGGCTTGGGACGCGCAGATTACGCTTCTCGAGAATGAGAGCGAGCGGTGGCAGAAGCCCAATGTGCAGCTGTCGGTGGTCGTTTCTTGTTGGCTTTGGCACGTTGGTTGATATTCATTTCGTTTACAGTACGACCGTATCGACCCCGTGGATCTCCAGACGCTGAAAGAGGTAAAGGGCTTGAAGACGCAAAAGACAGACTTGGAGAAGTGTCTCACGGAGCGCGACGCCAAGAACTCGGAAAGCGCTTCCAAGGTAAGTTTGAGAGCATTTATTTCGTCTTGAACCTCTCGAGCGTACTTCTGTTCTTGCAGATGGCGATCTACGACAATGGCATGCGCAAGCTCAGGAGCATGACCAACAACCTGAAACAATAGCTCGGCGCGTCCAACAGCGAAAAGTCGACCTTGAATTGGACACTCGCAGATTTGCAAGCGGAGCTCAAGAGCGTGGTTATGGAGAAAGATTCGCTGCATGCTAACGCCAATGCTAACGGCGCTGAGCCTTCCAAGGAGCTTGCGGGTCAGTTGGAGTCGTTGCGCCAGGAAAAGGCGGCTCTGGAGAAGGCGCTGGACAACGAGAAGGAAAAGGCTTCCAAGGCTGCTGCCATTTCTACCCAATCTGTCGCTGCTGCCTCGCTTTTGACTGATCAGTCATCCGTCATCGTGAGTCTCGGACCATTGATATTCATATGTTTATCTTGACACGTCGATTAGGAGAGTTTGCGGTCCGAGAGGGACAAATTACTTGCGGAGAAGGAAAGCAGGAGCAGGTCGTCAGGTCTGATATCGCTGGCAACGCACAGTCGGAGGCGGAGAAGGCGGGCTCACGAAAGTGCTGGATGAGGCTAATGAGCGCTTGAAGGTATGTAAATGCCCTGTCTTGTCTCTATCTTAGTTCGCTCACTCATTATTTGCATAGGCTGCCGAGGAACATGCAAACAAGGCGACCGACGACGCTAGGAACCTGAAACAATCAAATGTGAGACAGGCTGCGATGGTTTCTTTGGTTTCTGATGCTGACGGGTTCAAATAGGACAAGGTCCAAGCCGGAATCTCAGAGATGCAAATGGTGAGAGAAGTGATGGTTGCGTTGACTGTCGACAAGGCCAAGAAAGATGTTATGGCTGCTCCGAACGTGGAGGACCTGAAGAAGAAACATACATACGCTGGGAGTTAAAGCATTGCGCGTGGAGCATGAGTCGTCACTGAAAGTTGCTGTCAAGGCTGTCGTGGCTACTTCCAAGGCGAACGGTTCCCAACGGTACGAACTATGACGCCACCACGGCAGCCGTCAAAGCAGCCATCGCGGTGCACAACAAGGAAATGCAGGCCAAGCACGCCGAGGATATTTCTGCTACCGTCGAGCGAGGGCGCATGGAACAGGGTACCAAGAGCAAGCTCAAGGGCGCCCAGCTCAAGGAACTGGGAGCGCAGATCATGGAATGGCTCAAGGCTCGACTTGTACCGGACGCGGCCACTACCTCCGTTGCTGAAGTTGCTGCTACTGCTACAACCCCCCCCTCCCTCCCCCCTGCCCACCTACCACGGCACTACTACCCACGGGCTCAGGCAGAAAGTAGTTGAGCTTCAGTATGTCTTTCTTCACGTCTGCTGATAGGCTTTTCTGTTCATGCACCTTTATTTATTTTTCATGCAGCACACAGCTCGAGGTCGCCCAGGTCGACCTCACTGCCGCTCACAGTCACATGTAACAGTTCCAGGAGATCAGCCAGGCCAATGAGGCCGCCTTCATAGCGCCCAACACTACCCACCACGAATATAAGGTGGACGCTGAAGCACAGCTTGCCAGACGCGAGGTATGCCCTGTCATCCATCCTCTTGAGCTCCTTTCAGCGTCACAACATTCCTTTAATCCCTCGAAGAAAGATTCTGCTCCCTTCAACAAGACCTCGAGCAGTGGACGAACAAGTTCACTGACTGTTGGAGACCGAGCAGTCTACATAGGTAAACAACAGCAAGACGTTCCGAGTCGGCGAGGACACGATTGTGCACATGAGCACCTCTAAGAGGCATTTCTAAGGGCGATCATGCCACTCACAAATGCAAGGTTTGGGCGTTGGAGGAGCGCGCAGTGGTATGTTCATGCCCGCATGTATTCCTGGTGACGTGGTTCCTGTGCTAATCCTGACCCTTGCCTTTTAGCCTTTGTTTTCTGACTCCATGGTGGAAACCACTATGCTAGTAACAATGCCTAATTTCTTAGTTAGACTACGCTATCTACTGCTTTTTGTGCTTTCCAAGCCAGCATCATGCTTTTAGTGTGATTTTTGGTGCCCTGTTGCATCCGTGCTTTTTAAGACCTTGACATGACGAAAAAGCCACTAAAAAGTACAAAAAAGCTTGAAAAGCACTTTGTTGATTTACTGATGTATGAGGAACAATATACTACATTAGAAACCCAGCCTCCCGTGGCAATCCACGAGAAAATGCCAGCTGTTGTAGGCTTGCCGAGTTAATGTAAAATGTAAATTCAGCTGACTATTTGAAGTACATTTCTCTGCCTTCTCCGACTGAGACATCTCTGCATTGATCCAAAGTCACTCTCGTAGTGATGTCTGAGATGCATGCATCATGTACATGGGGATACGGAGACTTCATCGGTATCAGGCTTCAATGTAAATTTGATAGCATTTTTATAGTAATGAAGAATTACCAGGAGATGGGCAGTCTGTTGGCAACTATTATCTTAAATCACTCTCCTTTGCTATCACTCCCAGATTATTCATCTCTCC
This sequence comes from Leccinellum albellum, assembly GCA_038090015.1. Lineage (NCBI taxonomy): Eukaryota > Fungi > Basidiomycota > Agaricomycetes > Boletales > Boletaceae > Leccinellum > Leccinellum albellum. The sequence continues at coordinate 3,465 of JBBPLX010000439.1, read as the reverse complement.
AAGAGCACTAAGCATGGGATCAATGGTAAATTGGTAGTTTTGCGTGCTATGCTCCCCTGCTGTGTACATTAGTAAATTTAATATCATGTTTACAATAATGAAGTACTGTTAACAGATGGCAGTCTGTCAACAACTTTTGTCTTAAATCGCTCTCCATTGCTATCACTCCGAGATTATTCATTTCTCCAAGAGTACTAAGTATGGGATCAACAGTAAATTGGATAGCTTTGCATGCTACATTTTCCTTCTGTACACAAGTGGACAACGTGGGCATAGAAATGCAATCATAATGACTCAGATACAAAGCTGTGTAGCATACAAAATTGTACATAATCTCTTAGCACCATTGTCCAACCGTCGAAGGTATTCAGCTTCTGCATCGCTTCCGCAACGTTACCACAACCGACATTTTCACTGTCGCCTGAGGGCGATATTCTGACATGTTAGTGCGTCCGAAAACATGGCTATAAAGCATCAATTCGGTAAATATTTAGGCAGACAAAAGCTGGGCTAGCCACCGGTTCCACCACAAGAGTAAGTCACTGATATTCTTCTTCTCGTCCGAGCTTTGTGCCTCCTCGAAATATGAGAGTATGTTGTAATAAAAGGCCTCGTAGTTAAAGTACTCATCCTGGATGTTCCAGGACCCGAGGCTGGAGAGCGCAAAGCATAACTAAGGTTGGTCATAAGCATAAATTGATACGAATTTTGAAAATACCTACCTGGACTGCAATGTATGCAACCGATCGTGGGGTAATTGCCTTCATGTTCAATAACGTAGCAACGTTAGAACAGGTGTGCCTCTCGTAAGAAATCCTCTGCCGTTTTTGAGTTGGTCCTGAGGATGCTTCAGCGATAGTACCATCCTCACCGGTCTGGTGATCGGACTTGGCAGAACTGGGTGATGTGAATATGAATTTGAACGCCTGTTGATCAGGTAGTAAACTTGATCCAGAAAAAATAAAGTTTTTAACCTTTACCAACAATGAATTCTTGAATAAACCCTTGCATGGCCTCTCTGGATCATAGTGTTCATTTTCGTATAGCATACACGGCCAGGAATCGTGAGTCACAAGAAAGTCGGGGTGATAGTTTCTAATATGGAATTGATGCCTACGTCACATTAGGGCTGTTCCACATTTACATGGAATACATGAAGACCTACTCGTCATTGTCCCAGTTGTAATCCATGGGACAGAGAAGGCGACCAGTAGCACCATGGTAAAAACCGCGCCCGCTTTTTTCACGAATACTTGGCGCAGGCTCCGAAGTGGGGTACAAGTTTGTCAGCCAAGGGATAACCGCAGCCTTGAGACCTGAAGCATCATCCCCACGAGCGCCATCCGCACCTTTGTTGAGCTGAGGGGAAGTTGTATTAAAGATGTAATAACATCTGCAAAAGCAGCTCTTACATTTTTGCAGATTTCCTGTAGGTCGTCACCATCCAGTTCGGATGAAAGACGTTGTCGGAGCGACGGAATCCATCGCAGTAATTCTTCATAGTTGCGGTACAGATGATTTTCCCTGAAAGACTAAGAACACTGTAAAGATGGCAGGTGAGGACTCACGTGTCTGTGCATTGTCGCCTTTGTCCATCATCTTCGCACGCACGATGATCTGCTTCGGCAATCATATCCTCAACACGATCGGCGAGAGAAACTAGACATTTGATGACTCGACCTAAATTGAGGTGCTTGTCGATACGCCTAACATCGTGTTATCCATTTAATGATCAGTGTTCAGGAAAATGCCAAAAAAAAACACACGACTGCCGACTATCAGCTCCTTCTCGCAGCCTCCAGTTCTCGTCTTCTAATGACAATATGTGCCGCTTGTAATTTGCGATCGAACTGGCAGAGATTTTGCCGTCTTCCGGATGCGACATAATGGTTCGGTTTCAGATGAGAGCTTCCACCGCTCCCTGACATTTAACTGCAAAACCATGGCCGATTTCTGGATCTTTCAAGCGTCTTCGATTTGTGTTTACACTAGTGGAGCAGAACAAACAAAATAGAGTTTTTGCTAAACCCTAACAAGTCTAGGCCATCCACCGCCTGCATCCAGAGCGGAAGCCACCAGTGTGGGCTGTACTGACTTGGACTGACTTGGAGCTGTCCTACGAACTATTGAGCCGCTCCTCCGGATTCCAGCCTGAGTCACTTCGGTAATCTTCTTTCCCCCTTTCCCTCCAGGTAAGCAGACGTAATTATGACTCAGCTACTCTTTGACATTTGTGGGATACATCGTCGAGCGGCTGGCCGCATCAGTAGTGAACGGCGGAGTGATCGAAGGTGAATAGACTGAAGTGGTAATTACATATCGTTGGAGCCATCTGGATCGGGTTTTGTAAGCGCTAAACAAGCATTTAGAATTACGAAATTACTGTATATAACTCAAGGACCTAGTGTGGAGCTTATCTGAACCAATTGATCAGATCTCAGAGCTTGCAAAACGAACAGAATCTCACTCGGCTGCGTTACGTTACAAAGCTACTTTTCTGATCGGCGACTTCACATATTGACCCGCAGTGTACAGTGCCAGCTGATGCGGACGCAAACTTAAACAACAGCGAAGAACTCGGAGACTGGCAGAGGTCCAGGTCAGTGAGTCACCGAGTGCAAGGGACAAGTTGGCCCAGGTTGTCACGGCATGCGACTTTCTAGAGTAAGTTGGTGCCGGCCACTGTGGCAGCCAGTGATATCCTTTCACAGCAGCAAGATAATGAGTGCTCAGAGATATTTCGAACTTAAACGTGCCATGTAGTGGACGCATTGGTAAGCATCCGGGTAGTCTGGGACCTACTGGTTGCTGATCTTATTTGACAAAAGGCCCTGAGCTTCTCGATGCAACCGGACCTTGACCGTATTGAACTCGACCCCACCGTCAAAGGTCAACTTACCCTTGGCACATTCCAGGTTCGACTTAGTGTACTACCGTTCCTTTGCCTTGCTTACTCTTTCGCTCAGGAGGGTTTGGCACTGGGGATTTCGTGGGATCGGTATCCGAGAAGTTAATCACTCAGTCAATGACCTCTTTGGGACGTGCATGCAATCATGTCCCTAGTTCTCTGCCTCCAAGTTGTGTTATACTGTTCTTTGCAAGTTTCTACCCGAAACTCTTTATCCGCACGTTCGAAGCAGCCGTCGGCCGTCCCATGATAGCGATCTGAAAGGATGTGCGGACCATGGCAGAGCAGCTTGAAAGGAGCGTGAAGGTGTCAGAACGAGTGTACTCAAAAAGGATTCCGGGACTAAACAAAGCCTGAGTGAAGTATATGTTACTCTTTATCTCCCGGCACTTTGCGTGGATGACCACACGCGTGTTAGGCTATCGGTTCGTCATCTTCGATGATGGAAAGAAAGCTTTGAAACGAGGTCGGGTGAACATCAACTCGGAAAGGTGCGTTTACTTGTTTCCCGATGTAGGTCATCACCCTGATGCTGAGTGGGTGAAAAACTCGAATCT
>JBBPLX010000438.1:0-23153 GCA_038090015.1 Leccinellum albellum | reverse complement strand
CCTCAAACATGTGGTTTGGGCTGGGTGACTCATCGGGAATCTATTATATCGCCACCTTTGCTACCGGCACTCTTGCCAGCGCTGTATGTAGGAGATGAGTCTACCACTAGCAGTGACACCACGCCTGTGTAATCCAGAAACTGACCGAGCAATGAGTACGGACGGCAAGCGACGTTAGCACGCGCTGTGGAGGAAAGGGTTACATGTGGAGATGGGAATGGAACACGGCGGGAGGGCATCAACTATAATTCCAGCTTCCCAGCCTAAATCAGCTGACCCTTAGCCAAGACTTAGTTTGAACTTCTATGCAACTTGAAGCAAACTTGAAACCTCTTACCGCGTGGGCTATATAAATAGCGGGACCCCTGAACCTTAACAGCAGGATCCACATCTATAGTATTCCGGTACGGCTGAGTTTGCTGGTAGTGTAGGCGAGAGAGACGTAGGATGATAAAAACAAAGACGAAGCCATGAGACGAAGACATATTTGTCCCGGCCGCCGGATTCCGCCTATGCCAGCCCGATCCTTGATTGTCCTTTTGTTTATATGCTCGAACGGAAGTCCAAAGCCAAACTCAAGCATAATGGTGGTGTTGATATGGACCATGAATACGAGGTGTATGCGTGAGTCTGGGGGTGAACTTAGAGCGTTCCATTCTCCCCAAAGACCAATTCCTATTGTGGCTGCACCAAGCCCGAGCGCCGCAGAGGACAATTCTTGCTTCTATGTGACAGCCAGATTGTTTAGCAGCGGCGGGGTCACCAGCACACCGAAGTGAAAACAGAGAAGCGTCATCATAGTGAGCCAAACAGATCCAAACACGATCGGTGGCAATGAGCCGTCGTGTGCGGCATATCGCTCGACCATATCGCCATCATGAAGCTTGTCAGGCAAGTACATACAATACCCCTCGGAAAACCCGACAAAAAACGTCACCGATGCTAATTTTGTTTCGTTCATCACGCTAGGTTCTTGATGAAGTTGAACAATGAGACCGTATCCATCGAGCTCAAGAACGGGTCGATCGTACACGGGACCATCACCGGTGCGTTTCTTGCCGTCGTTGTCCATGTATGTTTTGCGCTGATCCCTTCTGTCCTAGGTGTCGACATGCAAATGAATACGCATCTTAAAACCGTCAAAATGACAACACGCAATCGTGACCCAGTTTCCCTCGACTCGCTTTCCATTCGCGGGAATAACATTCGTTACTTTATCCTCCCTGACGCGCTTCCCTTGGACACGTTGCTTGTCGACGATGCACCCAAACCGAAAGGAAGAAAGAAAGAGGATACGCGTGGTCGAGGAGCTCGTGGAAGGGGGGGAGGGGGAATGGATCGAGGACGCGGACGGGGCAGAGGCCGTGGGCGGGGACGAGGCTTCTAAGACGGTGCCTCTACCACACGCCATCTAAAAATCAAGTTTACTTGTAGTTCTGATACGAAAGTCACCCATCAGGTGGCTGTGTTATCTATTATGTTTTTCAAGAGGTTCGCGTCAACATCGACGAGCACATTGCCTCTGACTATTCGCCAAATATTGGCCTGCGGACGAGACTCTGCGAGCAAGATACATGTCTATGGCTGGGTCAAGTCTGTCAGACGACAGAAAAACGTCACTTTTGCTGTCCTCAACGATGGTAGTTGCGCCTCGGGACTACAGACTGTCCTGAGCAACAGCCTGAACGCGAATTTTCACAGGTACGACTTGGTCCTGGTGATGCCAACGCTTCCTTCCTCTGACACCTACAATCCTTTCAGTTTGACCAATGGAGCCAGCGTGCGTATGTCAGGGACCATCGTGCCCAGCCCAGGGGCCGGTCAAGCGCAGGAACTACAAGTAGACACTCTAGAGATACTCGGCGAGTGCAACCCAGATGTCAGTATCAAACATTCAGGCCTTGATTTTCCATTCGCTCACGACGCTCTTCAGGCATACCCGATCCAAAAGCAAGCCCTCACGTTGGAATACCTCCGGGATCACGCACACCTGCGTCCCCGGACGGACGCGAACGCGGCCATGCTCCGTCTTCGTAACTCGCTCATGAAGTCCCTCCACGCCTTCTTCGAGGTACGTCCCATGCCCGAGCAGCGACTCTCGCGCTTACCCCGTCCCTCACCGCTCACCAAAAGCTCCACAGAGACACGACTTTTGCTACGCACACACGCCTATCCTCACTTCCAGCGACTGCGAGGGTGCGGGCGAGACATTTCGTGTAACACCCTCGTCCTCGTCCGCTCCCCCATCTCATGAACAATCACCACCGGATCCACACGCCGAGTTTTTCTCGAAGCCGGCGTATCTGACCGTGTCCTCCCAGCTCCACCTCGAAGCCCTCGCATCGTCGCTCGCCCGCGTGTACACGCTCTCACCCTGTTTCCGCGCTGAGCGGTCTCAAACGAACCGACATCTCGCCGAGTTTTGGATGCTCGAGGCGGAGTGGGCCTGGACAAGAGAAGTCGGTGATGTGTGTAGGGTCGTCGAGGCCTGCGTCAAGGATGCACTGGATTCCGGACAGGACGAGTGCGCGCTGCTGATCAAAGGGGCTGCTGGACAGTCCGAGGAACGAGTCAAGAGCCTAGAGGCTGCCGCCACCTCCGAACCGTGGGCACGGATGACCTACACCGAAGCGATCTCTGAGCTCGAACAGCGTCATGGATCCACCGCATCACGAACCCGTCCGTTTGAGTTCCCACCAAAGTGGGGTCATGGACTGCAGAGCGAACATGAACGGTGGCTGAGTGAGGTCCTCGTCAAGGGACCGGTGTTCGTCACAGATTATCCGAGTGCGCTGAAGCCGTTTTACATGCGAATGAACGACGACGGGCAGACGGTTGCGTGCTTCGACCTTTTGGTGCCGTTCGTAGGAGAGTTGGTTGGCGGGTCGTTAAGGGAGGAACGGTTAGAGCCACTGCAACAACGCATGACGTCTCATGGGCTGGATCCGTCAGGAGAAGAATATGGCTGGTATTTGGATCTTAGGAGGTACGGAAGCGCGCCGCATGGCGGATTTGGAATGGGTTTTGAACGACTGGTCAGCTGGATAAGCGGCATTGAAAACGTACGCGAGTGCATTGCGATGCCAAGGTGGGCTAAGAGAATGCTGCTGTAGTCTACATACTACTACTAAAAGTTCAAAAGTCTGTCCATCATTGCTACGTGGGCTATGCAATAAAGAAGAGTGTCCATAAAAAATCGTTCGTATCAAGTAGGATGCAAGGAATGCAAAAAACCGTACAGGGTGTGCGAATTCGTAGACTTTTTGTAGCCACACAAGGTCAAGCTAGGTTCGCAAAACCAATGCGAGTATTGTTGAAGTCGAATACAGTGTAAACGTTTTCTAGAAAAACATCGCCAATAATCCAGTACACTTTTGATCAAGGACATCAATGGATATTCATACGCCCGAAGCGAGAAAGGATACATACCGCTGCCCCCGCCTGCAAGACCAGCGGCGCAATCGCTCGAGCCCTGGGAGACTGGTCCCAGGTTAAATATGGAAGGAGAAACGGCAAAGCTACTGGAACCAAATGTAAGGGTTGGCGCGACAGAACCGATAATATCACACGGGACTAGGCATGACATGAGCGGACCTCCTACTATGCCGCACGATCCAGGTAAACGTACCACTCCAGACCCCACCACCAATGGCCTTTGCACCAGTGACATTGGCATAGAAAGCTTGGGCATTGCTGTCACTTGTAACTATCAGGTCTGTTCCCGTGTCAATAATCGCCTGTGCATAGGACGTCGTGTTAACTACAACTACGTCCGGTGCGCCATTCAAGCCAGGACGAGCGAGGCCTGCAAAGCGAACTTGCCACAACGCTGGGAGAGAAACATCGACATATTCGATTGTCGATGCTTGATACAAGTTCGTGTTGGTCCCGCCTATGGTAAGTTCACTCTTTCCAGCTTGTGAGGAAAGAGCGAAGCCGAACACTGGCTGCATGCCCGCATTTTCGGAGACCATCGTCTGGAACACAGATGGGGTGCCCATGATGGATATCTGCTGAAAAGCCATACCAAGCAGTCCATCCGCGAGGAACGTGGGACTCTGCAACTCGGGGGAGTAGGTTGTGGCAGATCCAAACGTCTGGTTGACAGCCTGAACAGAAGGGCCCCATGGTCCGAACGGACTTTAGCAACATAATGCCGTAAACGTGTTGGACAGTACCTCATATCCACCCATGTACACGTTGTCTGCATACTGTGTGCCGTTCACATCTGCGCCACCACTGTATGTTGACTTGAACGTCTTGTGTAGATTAATGGAAGTCGAAGAGGCTGTGGGGTCGTAACGTGTGTGTCCATCACAAGTGCTGTCGCATGCCCGGTCCGGAAGGATCAAATCCGCTGAACCCGTGTCGAAGTCAACTGTGAGGGGAGAAAAGTTTAACAACATGGATCGAATGAACCCGGAACTCGCCTGTGAAGCTCTGTTGGGGGGTGCCAACGCTGATCGTACCTATCCACATGTTGGAATTTTCCTCAGAGAGCAAGATGTCGGCTCTCTTGGGATGATAACCTCGCGGAACATGACTGGGTGCAGTGGTGTCATCAGAAATGATATCACTCTTTCTCCGTCGTTTTTCCAGCTTGCTTGCTGGCAGGCTCGTTCCGGCGCCACTGGCGATCACGGAAATACCCTCAGGTGGCGCCAAGGGATGAGGGGAACCTGTGTTGAATTCGTATGCAGCGAACGTAGTGCGATATTTTCTTGATGATAAAGTTAACATCTTGTTCGGGCATAGAGAGATGTGGAAAAGAAAGGTTTACGGGGCACTGGTAAAATGGTTGTGCCACTCAAGTAGAAGAACAGGCAGATGTGATGATTTGAAGGTGTGATGATGAAAAACTTACCTTGCAACACGGGCGAGATGGTTTTTGAGGAAATCTGCATTGACGTAGCCTCCTGCAGGAAGACTGGGACGGCTGATGAACGACTTCCGCTCGAGGGGAATCCGAATCACATTTTCATCGAGTTTGACCACGGTCGCGGCTAATGTAAACGAAAAGGAGAGTATAGCGATAAATGTGAGCACCAGGCGCATTGTGAAAAATAATGGAGCAAGGCGTCAGCGCCATCCGAAGCGCACGGCATCACGGCGGTCTTATGTATAAAAAATGATCATGTCAGTGCAACGTGTTGTACGTACAACCAGAGGGAACAGAAGTCGGTCGACGTTCGGCAGTCGGGACAATGAAATACATTTTGTTTATTGTTCAGTAGCAAAACATGCCTTGAAGCATCCACATACAGTATCTAATACTATTTGACACGAGGTCGCTAATTAGCTGGGTTAGGTGTCCAATGAATCCTTATGCAACAGCCTTCGAAAAAGAAAATCGCGCACTTGCCTCATGACTAGCATCCCCTTAAGGTATGATCTTATCGTGCAAAAGATACAGCTTTTGGTTAACGAAGCAAACTACGTGACAAAGGGGATCAGAAGGCGGGCTCCTCTGCATTATACGATTCGCCTTGGAAAGCAGGCTCCTGGGCGTAGACAGGTTCTTCCGCCGCAGGTGGAGCGGCAGAGACAACAACAGGTTCTCTCGACTCGGATGAGGGCTCGGAAACAATCTTGTCCACCGGAGGCTCCAAGATCTGGACGGAGTCAGGGAGGGGCTTCTTCGGGCCGACATGACCCTCAGGATCCCAACCCTTCATGCTGAGTAGGCGGTCAGGCACTTTCTGTAACATACAACTGACCCCACCTACATTTTAACCTTGATGCCGAGGACACCTTGCTTCAACAACACATGTCGTACGGCATAATCGACAAAGTCACGAGCGGGTTGACCAGAGTGGATCATGAACCCATCAGTGAATTTCATCGACTTGGCACGAGCAGCACGAAGTTTGCCGGATACAACAACTTCGCAACCCTTCGCGCCAGACTCCATAACGAAACGAAGCACACCGTAACAAGCTCTATAGTTGAGTTCAGACAAACGATCCGATATGCATTTAGATGAACCTGCCTCCTGACAGCAAGGCCACCAAGCAGCTTGTATCGCAAACTCTCGCACTGCGCGACTGCAGAGAGTCCACGGTGCTGAACCTTTTCGGCATACAATTCGAGAGAGTTTTCAGGGAATTTGAAACGTTTTTGCACGAGCGCTGTCAACTCGCGGATACGGCGAGCTTTCTCACCAAGGACTTCTTGTGTGTGAGTGGCGCGAATGATGATCTAACGAGATGATGTAGGCATTGCAGGGATGGTTTGAACGATGGATATACCTCAGTGCGTGCGTGAGTGACGCGGACATCACAACCAGAGTAACCTTCCTCTGCGAGTTCACGCATAAAGAACTCGTTGAGTTCAGCGCGGAAGACACCGTCGGCGACAAACTTGCGCTTTTTGCTGATTTGAGTAGACATATTGAAGAAGCAGTGGGCCTGAAGAAGAACAAGATAAGCCCCAAGACATCATCTGGACCCAATAGCCGCGATCCATCTCAACGAGTCACACCTCCTGGGACAAAGCGTCGTCGTCCCGTAACAAACATGCATCGAGGCTATCGAGAAAAAGATACGAACCTTGCGTAATGTACGTCGTTGACGCCGGGCGTAGTGTGGAGCTCGACATGTAGATGATATGTACGCCTCCTACTGATCTAACTTCGAGCTCCGCCCTAATTATTTACCATTTTTGATTGTACCCCTAAAAATCTCTCTGCCCTCTGAAAAACTCATCATGGATCTCACAACAATGGTATGTACACTGAGGTTGTAATTTCCGGCGGGATTAAAGACGGTAGGTACGGTTTACTTGTACAGAGCCTTTCAGGTCGTGGACCGTGGTGCGATCAACCATTTCACAATGCCATGCATCCCAACCACAAACGAGGACGCCCGTATTATGCTAAATTTGCTTGCTTCCGTTCTTCTTCACGGTATAAATTGCATCCTTCAATTTGACGAACTTCAACGAGGATTCCTGCTACCCACTTGAACTCACAGTTTGTAGTTTGCTTCTCCCCTCTCTACCGTGGGGTCTAACTCTTCTTAGGTCTTTCGTATCATGAACATCGTGCTCGTCGGAGAATGCGGGACAGGCAAGAGTTCCCTTATTAACCTTATCGTCGGTCGCAACGTTGCAAACACTTCCAACGATACGGCAGCATGCACTATGCAGGCCCAGTCCTACAGGGCGTCCATTAACGGGTGCAATTTGAAGCTGTGGGACACGCCCGGACTTGACGAGGGCTCTACAACACGAGCGAACGCTCGTTCATCTGAAGCGTTGTCCAAGTCGCTCCTTCGCATAAAGAACAAGGGCGACATCCATCTCCTCGTGTATTGCATGCACGGAAACAGGGCCAAGACGGCACTCTTGAAACACTATGACACTATTCGCAATTTACTTCCTCCTTCAGTCCCTATTGTCGCTGCCATCACACGTCTGGAGAGGTACCAAAGCCATATGGAGGATTGGTGGTCCAACAACGCTCAAGAGCTAGCTAGCTATGGGGTGATCTTCGCCGATCACGCATGCATCACCACTGTTCCAGATGCTCGTGGCCTATCCAGTGTGTTTCGCGAACGGCTTGCATATTCTCGAGGAGCAGTCCGCAACCTAATTCGTCGCAACTGCTCTCCGAGTCCACGACTATCTACGGTTCAATTTCCTGTATTTCCGGTTTCAAACCCAACAACATGGGGACGAATGGTGAGGAATGCTTTTGTGTCGTGTCCCGAGAGATGTATGATATTGAAAACATGCTTCTTGTTCCCGAAGGCTTCCGAAAATACTGGTTTGCGTGTTTCCGAGACGCAGATAGGCTCCTGTCAGACGCAAGCGACCTTACACCTGCGAGCAGTCCCCACGTTCTTTGCATAAGCGCGGATGGCAGCAATGAATCAGTATGTTCATTTGCTTGTGTCTATAGCGCCTATCCATATTCAAACATGTACGACGAAAATCACCTGAAGGCGAATTCATAAATTATCCACCATAGCCTTGATCGTTGCGGTTTCGTAGTACGGGACAACCGTCACCTTGGGCATGAATCAGGCTGGAGACCTTTATGTGCTTACTATGTAACAGAGTGGATAAAATAATTTATGCATCTTCATAGTTGTAAGCAATCGACAACCGGAAACTTAAACGTGTTTCACATCGACGCTGTAGCAGGCCTAAAGAGTCTTCGAGTTGTTGATTTCGTTAGTGACGAGGGTCTGGTCCGCGTCATGAATTCGCTGCCTCTTGTTACACCATCACCATCGGCGACCTCGGTGTTTATGAACATCTGGTATACAGAGGCAGTTGTGCGTGCACGTAGTCAGAATCATTGGGTGGCGTCAATATTAGTGAAAACCCCAAACCCAGAGCAATTGTAGGGTCCCGGCTGTACACCGTCCTAAGGTGATACCTGTCGCGATCTTCCAATCTGTGCCAAATCCGCTGTCGGTAGTTGCACGCAAAGAACTGACATAGTAAGGGATCAGTTACCGACTACACCTGACCATGCCGTCTCACTTATACATGGAGGATGGCTGTTGAGTAAATATGTTTGAGGGAGTGAGCTCAGGCTACCTAGCACCAACATGAATAGAGTGGTAGGGAGCCTCGACTTTGATCCGGGTAGTAAGGAGGCTAGATTGATGGTTGGTGGCAATACTAATCTATCATATTGGAAAGCAGAGGTTCGGTGAGCTTCAACAGAAAGTGACACAGTGAGAATGCCAAAGCTTTTTATGACACCAACTCTGGACTCAACGTGAGCCGGCCAGTCCCAGGGGTGGGGTCAACGTTACAACCTCGACATGATTTATGTATTATGATCATCCAGAATGCAATTTTCAGTGAATGGCATGTTCATAGAGTTCGAAGAACATAAGATAAAAACAGGTCCGATGACCGCACAATTGATTGCCTACAGAGATCGGAGGTTCAACGTTCAACCTCAGGTTGACATCAAAAGCGCCTGTCAACAATCGTACCCTTGGCAATTGCTTCGATGCTTGGCAAATTGTGTTACGACCCCACGAGCCGATAACAAGAGGCTACTGCTCCATTGAATATCATGTGGAATGGCACGATATCAGCAGACTCGGCCCGAACACGAGAACAAGCAGAAAACATACTTTATACTTCCTGATAAGCGTTCTGGTCGATGTGCAGATGACAGGATTCATGGAAACCCGCTAGATTGGCGAACTGCTTCGAGGATCGAATCGATTAACCGTGCTTGGAGTTTTATATCCAGTCTGACAAGTGGCAGCTGAAACTCGTTGGCCGGAGCAATCACCTAGTGGGCTATAGTTATCCCTTTCATTTCCCACCGTTTTGAGATCTGTTTTTTTTTTTTTCTCGTAGTGACACAACGGATCAGTCAAGTAACTCCGAAGGATACGACAAGATGTGCGCATGATCATATGATGCATGAAGACATTCGATCACATCTGTCTTACACCGGCACCTTGAAACAATTTCTGCAACCATGATGATGATGCACATGGATAATCCGAGACTGTCATGGTCACCATTTCAAGTTTCGACCATCACCTTCTAGTTGGCAACCTCATCGTTCTGAATTAGTAATAGCTAATGCAGACTTTTTACGGAAGAAGTTTCGACGTTTCAACACCCACCTAGTGCAATATATTCAGTCATGCGGCCATTGTACGGTCCGGCGTCCCCACATTTCAACACCAGGATCCTCGCCGACTCCCAAATCACAAACCCCACCCTGTCCTCCACTGCCGGCCCGCTCACACACTAGCCTACCATCACGTACGGCATATTCCGGTACGGTCGGTTGATCCAAAGATGTAGCAATCTCTAGATGTGACCCGCCTCCGGGCCGCCGTCCCGACTGACTCCGAGTGCGCGATCTATAAATCGGGGTAAAGGAGTCTGAAAGCATGGCAGAGATAATTTACTGTCGAAACCATTCCGTGCCGGACTACCATGTCTCAAAAGATCACCCATTTCGAAACCCACGGTAAGCTCCGCACGACTGCTCCTCGAAGCTTGCTCTCGTTCATCATCACGACGTGCAGATATTCGTTTTCCAACGTCATTGACAGGAGATGGAACAGATGCAATGTGAGTCGGCCATGAGACGCTGTCGATAGCCGATGTCGAGGCTGATGATATCTTTAGGAATACCGAGTGTGATTACTCCTCTGCGTACGTCTCCATCTTCACAGATGGGGAGTTCCCGCTAGTTGGCCACGGCATGACATTCACTATTGGTCGTGGAAACGAAATCGTGAGTGGAGAAAGCTTCCCGTTGTTTGAGAGAGACTCATACTATTCTCAGGTCTGTCAAACAATCGCTTCGATTGCAAACAAACTCATCGGTCGTGATCCCGAAGAGCTATTCAAGAGTATGGGAAACACTTGGGATTGGTTGTGTTCAGACCCACAAATGCGATGGTGGGTGTTCACTGTCTGAATGACCGGGTTTATTACTGTGTGAATGCAGAGCTGTTAAGACTAACACGTGCGTCCCAAACAGGATCGGCCCGGAGAAAGGGGTTGTCCATATCGCATCGGCTGCTGTGAACAACGCGCTATGGGACATGTTTGCCCGTGCCCGTGGAAAGCCTCTTTGGAAACTTGTGGTAGACATGACACCAGTGAGTATATGCAGCCGTTTCAAGAGCTTGGGCGTCTATTAACTGGCTTGACCAGGAAGAGTTAGTAGACGCAACGGCATTCCGCTACATCACGGATGCAATCACGCGTGATGAGGCTGTCGCTCTGCTCAAGGCCAAAGAAGCCGGCAAGAAGGACCGAGAAGCCAAAGTTAGAGAGCTTGGGTGAGCAGTCATCCCACCATACCTACCACCCTGAGAAACTTAAAAATTCCCAGATACCCCGCCTATGTCACTTCCGCTGGCTGGCTTGGTACTATGGCTAGCCTTTGTAAGTGAGAACTCAACTGATTGGGATATGCACAGGCTATTCGGATGAGAAGGTCGCGCGGCTCACAAAGGAGGCCGTTGCTGCTGGCTTTAACCACTTTAAGATGAAAGTCGGAGCAAATGTGGAATCTGATCTCCGCCGTGGTTTGATCATCCGCTCAATCATCGATGACCCGCAGTACCTCCCTTCTGGCTCAAAGGGTCGTGATCCGAACAGCCCTGAGCTCCAAGGAAAGAATGCTGGACCAACGGGCGCTGTGCTCATGATCGATGCCAATCAAGTGTGGGATGTCCCTCAAGCCATCGAATATGTGAAGAAACTTGATGATATAAAGCCTTGGTGAATACGCACGCAACTTTTTGCGGCACAATGCAACTCACGCCCAGGCAGGTTCATCGAAGAACCGACGGCGCCAGACGATATCCTTGGACACGCAGCAATCCGCAAGGCACTAAAGCCTTATGGTATAGGCGTTGCCACCGGGGAACATGCCCACAATCGCATGGTTTTTAAGCAGCTCTTGCAGGCCGAGGCCATCGACGTATGCCAGATCGACTCCTGCCGATTAGCAGGTGTCAGCGAAGTGCTAAGCGTACTTCTCATGGCTGCCAAGTACGCACGCGACCACGATGAACGTGTCTCATGATGTCCTGCCACTGACGCCGCATGTATCAGATTCGGCGTACCCGTGTGCCCGCACGCCGGTGGAGTTGGTCTCTGCGAATATGTCATTCACTTGAGGCAAGGCGATGCTTTGTGTCGTTCTATCGTTCTCAGGAACTAAAACGCCAGTCTTCTTTTTGTTCCAGCTTGATCGATTATATCGCCGTCTCTGGAACGATGGATCGGAACGTTCTCGAGTTCGTGGACCACCTCCACGAGCACTTCCTTTACCCTTGCTCGATCAACTCCCAAGGACGTTACAACGTGCCTTCGAATCCTGCCGGGGGTTACAGGTGAGACTCTTCTCTTCTCCCACGTGCCATCCAAGTTAAAGTGGGTTCCGTTCTTACAGTATCGAGATGCACAAGCAAAGCATCGCGGAGTACGAGTGGCCGAATGGTTCGTATTGGGCCAATGCAAAGAAGGGCGATTGAGCTTTAAGACGAAAGAAGAGGCGTATCCCTGGATGCGGAAGGTGTATATTACCGTATTATGAGCGAGGAAATTTTCAAGGGGCTCAGGCTCCGGATAGAATGTCTAAGCAAACCGACCCCGAAGCTCTACAAGCAATAGCTGAAATTACTGACTATCAAGAATTGTGGAATCTTATAACGAGAGTGCTTTCGAACATGAGTATACTGATATATGTGGAATATGGCATCTTGCTCACTATCAAATCAGACGGGTACTCATTCGTATAGATATAGAAAGAACTACGAAGACACGGAACCGAGGTCACTAAATAGCAGAAACAAGAAAAGGGTGCTACACGTAGATATATCAGATCAGCATTCGGTCAACGGGCGCTACATGGTTTGGTAGCTCCCTAAAGTGACATGAATGAGCGTCCACTTCGAAAGCAGACAAAACAAAACGTACATATCCGCGCCTGCCAATCTCCACTTCCTGTGGCCAAAGTATTGCCCGCAGGGCTGAGGTCTATCGATATTACTGAGGGACGTCTTAGATCCACGTACGTGATCTGACTTTTGACCACCCACCAGAATTCTTGTGTCCTTGGAGCATGCACTGCACGGTTGCCGAGTGTGAATCCCAGAACTGTACGCCACGGTCCTTGGACCCTGAAACAACCCATTGCCCATCGTGTGACACGGCGACGGACAACACATAGTCCTATCAAACATCAACAAGTCTTCAAACCAATCAAAGATTGTTCGACGCACCGTATGACCCATGAAGTTCATAGTACACTGACTTGCTTTCTCCAACTCTTTCTTGCCGTTTGCAATGGTATCTTTTCGTTTGGCGCCATTTACCAGCCCACTCACGTCCCAATATTTCAGCGTTTTGTCCAAACTGCCGCTAACCAAGCCCTTGCCATCAGGAGTGAAAGCCACACTATACACACTGTCTCTGTGCCCTCGCAGTCGTTCGATCAGCATACCAGTGGCGACATCCCAAATTCGGACAACCGTATCGAGACTACCCGCAGCAACGAGTTGTCCATTCGGAGAAATTGCAACTGAAGTCACCCCTGCATCGTTATTTAACGAATCTGGATCATTGATGGTAAGGACCTTGGATGAGCCATCGACCATATCCCAGATTCGAGCAGTTTTGTCGCCCGAACCCGAGACGATAAGGCGACCATCCAATGAAAAGTCGAGAGAGTAAATCTCTTGTTGATGACCATCGAAGACGTTACGAATGCGCTTCTTGCCAATTTCCCAAATCTGTGAAAAATATTCACAAATGCGAAGTGATGAAAGGGTCACTACCCACTCGTATCTGCTTATCTTCGGCGCCTGTAGCAAGGAATTTGCCGTCAGGACTGAAGCATACACTGCGGATATACAGATCTCCAGCTTTCCCGGCAGTCTCGTCAGCAAGGACGCTGAGTAATATGCCAAATGACTACCATAGCATTGAGAAATGTAAAGGTAATTACGCACCACGTCTTTGCCCCTGTTTTGGTATCGTAGATCTGTGCTGTGCGATTACATCCGGTTGCAAGGAATTTGCCGTCTGCGGAGAATCGTACACAGCACACTACACTGTTAATCAAAATTAGCTACAATCCTGCATTATCAGGAAGGTGGCACACTGCTTTACCTCTCGTGCATGAGCGTGTGCACCAATGCCACATCAAGCACTCGCTTTACTTTCGGATTGAAAACTGCAAACCAATCACTACCCTCTTTCTTCAATTCCGGAGGTACGTTGTGCGGGTCAAGATCGTCGGGAAACTGCCCTCCATTTGAGGTGCTGTTAACTGGAGCTAATGAGCTAGAGGTCGGAAGAGGGTCAGTGGGGCCAGAGGGTGGCGGGTTTCCAGGGCCCGGAGGATATGGTGCATGCGCTGATGGGGGAGGAGGAAGTCCAGGGCCCTGAAAGGTGGGTGGCCCTGCCGGCGCAGGGAGCTTTGGAGTTGGTCCAGGACCAAGAGAAGGGCTATAAGGATCTGTTGCGGATAGAGGAGAAAAGGGTGTGCGATATCTATGAGGGGGCGGGGAACGTGCGAAGCTTGGAGGAAAATGTTTACCTGGACGGTCACCCTTCATGCGCTCCGTTTTAATGCGCTTCGGGTCGCGAACTTCAACAGGGCGATCACGCTCTCTATCCCGTTGCTCGCGTTCACGATCCCGAATCTCCCGCTCGCGCTCGCGATCAACACGTTCGCGGTCTTTCTCCCGTTCTCGATCCCGGTCTCGGTCGCGATCGCGACCGTAATAGGGGTCACTGTAGGATCCAGGACCCGTTGCAGGAAGCCCTCCAGGAACGGATGCAGGGTGTGCGGGCGGTCCAGATGGACCGACCGAAGCGGGACCAACGACTGGGTGGGGTGGCGGATTAGCAGGGATGCCCTGACGGGCAGCATGAAGTTCCGCCCGCAGCCGCGAAAGCTCTTCTTCGTACTGTTGACGTATTTTTCCGTGCTGAGATTCAAGTTCATAAAGGGACTGGCGGATGATGTTCAGCTCGTTGATTTGAGAGGTCACTGCGATACGATGAGACTCATAGATGAAAGGAAACAGAAATAGATACCTTTAGACTCGTATTCATCTCTTTGATTTCTCAGAAGACCCAAATCGGACGTGAGAACATCAAATTCCTGACGAATAGTTTCAAAGGCTTCATTGAGCCTGGCGTGAGTATGCTGGCTCGGCCCCTGAGCGGGGGGGCCCGTCGGCTGGAGGCTCCGGTGCTAATTAGGGATTTGAAGAAGTTAGATGAATCGAGGGGATGATGTAGAGGGCAGGGGAAAAAAAGAGGATTCAGACCGGGCTGAAATTTTGCGGTTGCTGGGAGACGTCGATATGCGACGTGGAGGTCACAGCATATGATAAGGAGAAAATGAGAGAAAATGAAGCGGGATGGAGAAGGTGGAATGGAGGAAAAGGGACTTACGTTGTAAATTGTGGAAGACATGGGGGAGGTTGGGAACGTCGGGGGTGGGTGTTGATCATCGCCCTTTATAACAAACGCTGGTGTTGGACCCTGCCCTTGCATTCTTTTCCCACGTTTGGCGTTGCCGGCGGTATGTCCATTTCGGGGTCAGTCTCACAGCAGGCACCTATCACGTGTTCATCGTCACATATCGGGTCTTAATTTTTTTCAATTTGTCAATCATTCAAACCCCGCGAACATGATTATCTCCACAACCTTCCAGTTTGCCGCGTCTTAGGCACACGAGGGCACTCCTCCGCATCGCCCGTTGCCGCGGCCATAGACCCAATTCCAGTCCCAATTTGTCTGACGCGGACCTGTCTCTTTCTCCACGGAACCTTTCCTCGGTCCCAGTTACTATTAGCCAGGCCACCGTCGGTCATCTTCCTTAACCCCCAATTGTGCTGTTTTCCGATTCCACGCTTCGGCCTTCGAGATCACGTTTTCCGCTACGTATAATAAGTTCGCCATGGCCTTGTCCCTAAATTTTTCGCCTGCATCACTTGGCCGACCAACTTGAAACCATTTCAGATAGCAGTTGGAGATAGCGGTTATGTCTCTGCCCCACCTCCTCCGAAGTCGCCGAGTGAGTACCGCGCCTCACATGTTCGGGAATTTACCGGAGGCTTACGTACTCTTAGAATCCTACTTGTCACGTGTCATAAGGATGTTTAGCAGCCTTCTCGAATGTGGTTGTAACGCCAGTGACTCACGCATGCGCCCATGGAGACTCTGCTGTACGTGCGTGTCTCTGGTTTATAAAAAGACAACTTTAGTTGTCATATGTACCCAGTTGTTGTTCGGTTTGTATCGGAAATCAGGCAAATGTATCCAACCTAAGCTGAGGGTACTTACGGGTCCGATGTGACATCAAACTCTTGTCTCCTTAAACCCACGGTGTCACTTACGCCCTCCTTTTTCTCCAATTGCGCTACTCCACCACAAGTAAGCTGTCGTGGATCCTCATACTTGATCCTCGCATGTACTGACATACCTCTGTTAAGCTTGCATCCATGTCTCACAGTCTCGACCCATTGACAGCCCCGTCCTACTCCGTCAAGGAAGGTGACGGTTGGCTAGCCGTCTTCAATCCAGATGCACGACGCCAGATGGACGTACAACTTCGCTCGAGTTATACCCATAACGGGTGCGTACCTTCTGCATCTTATCCCTTTTAAAGCTCATCACCGCATTGTGCTCCCTGATCACCCAGGGTCGTCTGTTGTGTGAGATTCTCTACTGATGGATCCCTGCTTGCAACCGGGATCGACAATGCCATCATCATATACAACATCGAACAGCAGACAAAGTTGACGTGAGCATTTGCTCCACGATTTCCGTTCCCGCAATGTGATGTATTTTCGTCCAGCTTCTTACTCGGCCCTGAACAAGAAGGACCCAAGGCCAACCATGCCCGTAGCGTCATCATCAGCCCTGACAACAAGTTCCTTGTAGCAGGATCTGAGGATAAATTCATTCGTGTACGTGAACATTTAGTGCATCTCTAGTCCTTATGACAAGAGGTCTATAGGTCTGGAATGTGGAGACAGGTGAATTCCTTCAAACACTGACCGGTCACGCTGGCGAGGTTTACGCGTTGGCATTTACGACCGATTCTCGTTCCTTATTCTCCGCATCGGGTGACCGTACTGTTCGTGTCTGGGATGCTACTCAGTTTGCGGCCGACGCTACACAGGTATCCGAACCCTCTTACCGTAGCCTTCAGCCAACTACTGCGGAAGAGAAGTCGTCAAAGAAAGTCGTCTTTACCTCCGTGGCGGTTGACTCAACGGGATCCTTCGTTGCCGCTGGATCGCTGGATGGCATGGTGAGAGTTTGGGATATATCCTCAGACTCTGAGAGCGACGAACCAATCGGTATATTGCACGGGCACTCCGACGGGGTCTATGGTGTGCAGTTCCTGCCGAGTGACATGGAAAACTCTGCCATATGCCTTGTGAGCGCAAGTCTGGACCAGACTTTGAAGTGTTGGGAGCTCTTCCCGGACGAAAAACAGTTTAAGTGCAAGAAAACATTAAGTGGACACAAGGCGTGTATTTCGTGCATTCATTGCAAATTCTGTCAGCTCAACAATCCTTACAGGATGCCGTTTTGTCTGTCTGTCTCCTTCAAGTAGGACGAGAGCAGCGCCTTGCGTCATCTTCGCGAGACGGGACTGTCAGGCTCTGGGACTTAAGAACTGGACTACCGTATTTCATGATCCAGGGACATACAAACACCGGTACGCAGTTCTTGACATGATCCGCACCCTTTTTTTGACCCATTACCCTCCAAAAGTCACGTCTGTTGACCTCAGCAACGATGGGATGCTTCTGGCTTCTGGAAGCGGCGACCATCGAGTACGGATTTGTGGGTCCCGTTATAACCTAAGTCGATCATCTGCTGAAATATTTCTTTCTTTTATGCAGGGCAGTATGTGCTACAATGATGCCAACGAGACTCCCATTATGTTACATATGAAACCGCGAGCACATATTCGGATCGTAACTCGGGATGGAGGATTTCACGAGTGAATTTTGGGTCGCTTGGGACTCTAATACGGATTTCAGTTAGATTAGTTACTCTTCGTCGCGGATTTTACTTACACTTGATCCACCTTGGCGTATATCGTGTTTTCGCTCTACACTTCACGTAGTTTTCTCCGACTTGGGCAGTTGGCTTACCTAATGAACGACTTGATCGTTCTAAGCGTCCAGCATGGTCCTTGTCCTCGTCATCGGCGACCTTCACATCCCCCATCGTGCACACGATCTTCCTGCTAAATTTCGGAAACTACTGGTACCGGGAAAAATTCAACAAATATTATGTACAGGCAATGTTTGTGACCGAGAGACCTACGAATACCTTCGTACCGTAGCATCCGATGTCTGCGTTGTAAGAGGGGACTACGATGAGGTACGTTCTCACATTTCTGTGAAACGTACGCACATGATCACCCTATGGCACTCGTTTGCAGAACACCAGCTTCCCACCCTCGTCTACGGTGGTGCACACACCGATCCGCATCGGCATCGTACACGGCCACCAGTGCGTTCCAACGGGCGATCTCGATGCGCTGAGCGCCATCGCACGTCAGATGGACGTCGATGTGCTAGTCTCGGGTCACACGCACACGTGAGTCGCCCTATTCACGTCCCCGCCGACTCCTCCGCGTATGCATGCAGACGTGTCCGAATCCGCTTCTATTTCTTCACGCATCCCCCTTCCCCCTCTCGCTAGGTTCCAAGCCATCGAGTATGACGGCCGGTTCTTCGTAAACCCCGGTTCTGCGACGGGAGCATGGACGGGACTACACAACAGGTGATCGCGCTCGCGGTTCCACTGTGCTACGAGCGATGCGTCTCTGATGCCATTTTCTCCCAGTGATCCGACGCCTTCGTTTGCGCTGATGGACATCCAAGGCGCTGTCGTCGTCACGTATGTCTACCAACTCGTGGAAGGTGAAGTGCGTGTGGAGAAGATTGAATATCGCAAGGAAGTCGAGGTGGTCAAGCTGGCCGTCGCGCCCCCCTCGCTCACACAGTCCAGTTCGGTGTATTCAAATGCAGGTGGTGGATTCGGGTCGTCGGGGCCGGGGAGCCCGCAAGCGACCCAAGGCGTGTGGTAGTCACTACTGTGGTTCCGAAACGGGTACATCATCATTGGGACGGGTTTTTCTCTTATGAAATACCAGAGTGTATACTTGGTGTATACACTCTCATTGATCTCGATATGAGAAAAAATCAAGTGTCCCTGGCAGGAATTGAACCTGCGGCGCCACGGTATTGTGAGGTCCACAACGTGGCGATTTAACCACTAATCGACAGGGACTTGTCAAGGGGCTCAAGAAACCCACTCCCGGTCCTATTGACGGTATTTATTACAGAAGCTGCTTGCTACGATGATCGATGAACCTGGACGGCATTCCATTCCTTCTCATGAGTAGCCTGGTTCAGCTTGGCAGTATTGATCATAATATGATCGCCTTTCGATAGTTTAGATGGAGCGTATGAGGACGCAATCCGCTCGCAAAAGACGCTAACTCATGCGTTTCTGATTCTATTTGGATTGTTAAACTGTCGGGGAGTGAGGTACTCAAATGGACACGCCCCTGCCCCAGTCGTGTTAGATATTAAAATAATGGACTACTGGCCAACGCGGCGGATCGCTCCGAGATTGACTGAGGCATTCTCGTGAACAATCAATATTGTTGCACCTTGGCAGCAACGGACAGACGAAAAAGTTGACAAATGGACATAGCATCATTGTTCGACCTAAAAATACCAACGAATGAATATATATATACCAAATTACATTACAATTCAACCTACCTCAGGCAAAGTACAATAATGTCCCTAAAGTTGTCCTGGACAAGGAGCTGGTTTTTAGCAGTGCAAAGACAACCCCCGTAGATATAGTTAGTCCCCAAGTTGACAAATCGGATGACTGAGTGATCAGAGGGGAAGAACACTCATGTGTATGTGCAGTGTTCATTGGTGTCTGGAGCAGGGAACTGAGAGGAACGGAAAGAGGACCAATGTTTCGGTCGCTACTTAGTGCGAGTTGGCCGAGAGGGTCACATTTGGGAACCCAAGTCGTGGTGAAGTCGTAAGACGCGATCCCAGGGAAGTATAGTATATGAACTTGAAGAGCAAAGAGATATCATATTTGTTCCGAACGAGCTTAGCAAGTCGATCGCACCTCGTAACGACCCAATTAGATATCCCAACTACGGCTCTCCTGCTGCCTCCGCTTCTAATATCTCGCGTTCTAGTCGGGCACGTTCGGCCTCGCGTAGCCGTAGAAGGGTCATGGATTCAAAGTCAAGATGGTTGGAAGGTTTGGGCAGCTCCGGTGGAAGAGAAGTGGGAAACGTGCTGGGCTATTCAAGATGGTCAGCATGGCCAAACGATCAACAGGAAAACTTACGAATGTGGAGAACTTGGTTCCCTGTGATTCATCGGTTCTCCCCTCTTTCTGTCGGTTCCCTCGTGGCACGCCACCAGTCGCAAGCGGTATACTCCCATTGGGCTTCCCTCCCAGCTCGCCCTTGTCTCGTAACCACGCTAGTATTGGAGGTTCTGAGCCACCGGCCCATGACACCTCCATGCCTTGTTCTTTGAGGATAGGACCGCTAGTAACAACGGCGAACGCGGAACCTATTTGAGAGAAGGGAACTACAGCGTTAACCACTTTCTCTCCTTCCGCTTGCGCCACTTCGTGAGTCTTCTTCTTCTTAGAAGCTTTCTTGGGCTTGATTGACAATACGACGGCACCCTCGTCGATTTCCCCATAATGTGTTAGATGCGAGACGAGCGCCGAGACCGTACTGAGTGATGGAAATGCAGAAAGAGTGAATTTAACGCGAATGGTGGTATCGTAGGGTCCTGGTGGCGGTGGAGCGTTCTCATCTGAAACGTCCTCTGCTTCCGTTCGCATTTCCTCGACCTTGGCTCTCGCTAACTCCTCTTTTTGTCTCTCCCTCTCCTCCCTCATCCGTCTACCTGCCTCCTTGATACGATCGTTCTCACCTTCTCTCTGAGCCTTTTGTTTCTCCTGTTCCATGCGCGATTTCTTGAATGCGCGTTCGCGCTCTTCGAGCTCCGTGACAAGAGCTTTCCTCTTGCTATCGTACGCGGAGAAACGTGCCTTCTTTGCAGCGGCAAGACGAAGCTGAGCATCTAGTGCAAGACGTCGCAACGGATCGAGCAACAGCGTCGACGCTGTCGTAAGCGCATGAAACTTTTGGGCTGTATGTGATACATTCGATGAATAGGGGACCTAATCTGTGAATGCGAGTCTGCTCACCTGCATTAGGATCGTTTCTGTTCTGCAATGTACTGGTGAGCGGAACGGGACGAAGAGGAACTGATGGGAAGTACGTACGCGATCAGGGTGGACTTTGAGCGAGCGCGTGCGGTAGGCGGTGCGAATTTCAGCATCGGTAGCTTCTTGTGAGAGGCCGAGCAACTCGTAGGGATTCTCTTCAGGTTCAGTGGGCGTTGCGGGAGCCATGAAGGAGGGTGGTTACATAATCACAATTGAACCACTCGAACGACTTGAAGGTGGTGATGGCAAAAGGTGGAAAGGCAAGGTGTGTCAAGAACCATACATACTTGCTCGACATGTATAATTGTGAACCACAGAACAATCATCGTTCGAATGATCTCGACCGCCCAGACGGGTTTTTTTTACACCACAAAACGGGTCCGTCTGAACACTCCCAAGCTTTCCGCTGTCAAGTATGATCCTGTCGGTGCGCGATATTTCGCCTCTCTTCGACAATCTTGCTTACATCTGATGATAGTAAAATCAAGAGTGCTCTTCGTAGAAAGTCGCAAGACGAGGAAATGATGTTGTCAACACCTTGTACTGTTCAAAGTATACTCAAGTACTGTCTCCGCTAATGAAATTCACCTGGCTACTTGCGCATTGCCAGTTGTGGCTTTTAGTCCACCGTTTCCTATATATTATGGCTGCAGTCGAGCGTGAGATCTTGAGAACTCTTCCTTCTTCTGGCAACATTCGTTCATCCAACATGGAAGCAGCAGAGGGGTACGCCTTGCAATTGAATCGTACTCATTTGCTCTTCGTCCCCACTCTCGATCCCGTTCATAAACCAAACTCTTCGTCGGGCACTGTGGTACAGGTGTCTCTACGCGGTGACGATGCGGAGCGGTATATGCGCTTCCCTCTCGAAGAGGAGTTGCTGACACCCATTCAGAGACATATTTTCTGTCTGGGAATCGTCGGTAACGGTGAGCGTTACACTAAAACTGACGTGTCAGTCGATGTCAACCCTCATTAGAGGACAGTAGAAACACTACTCGCTGGCCACGTGAACGCGTCGCGTAAGCTACCCCAGTGCATTGTCGTTCAAGAGGCAGTTTATGGGCGCGCATATACCCTGATCGGAGGTGAGTCCATGCGTGCTTGCAATTCCAAGGCACCTGATAACCGTTGATTCGCTAGTTAGGAAGCCTTGGAAGTATGGTCACGGAAAACGCTTCTTCCTGGGGGACTTTGCATTGCAGCCCGCCAAACACAAGTGGATCTTCCACCTCAAGATTAAAAATTGATCCGGTTTCATATCTTGTGGACGAATCCTTGTCCTGTTGCCAGTGCTTCGTCAGTAAAGCCTATTTTGTACTGTTGGGGTGCTATTGTTGTAATTATCACATTGAACTCTATTCTGGCCACTGTTCTAACTTATCTGCATGTCGTCCAGATTCGAGAGCGCGCCGAGAAGTATATCCAGGGACGTAAGTCCGTAAGAGCTGTAACGAAACTGGCTGCTATCATCCATCTCCTCGAAGTCAACACAAAGACTTTGGCAAGTTTGTGCATGTTGAATCTATCTCGTCTTGACCTCGTCCGTTCCATTCCCGTTAACATCCACATTAGATATGATGAGTGAGCAGCATCCTTAACTTTCTTTCCACATGTCCATTCCGCTTTATGGTTATTCACAGGTGACGTCGTGGTATTTGCTACTCTCATCAACCATGAATTTATCATGTTCGAGGTTCGCGCGAGGCGATCTTGGACAGATCCTACCGTGACAGTATTCTAACGAACGGTGACATCGCGGAGTATATCCCCAACTTTTCATATCGACATTGCACATTCTCTTTATTGCAGAATCCACCGTCGCTCCACGGCCAGTGCGCTACGGAGCAGCAGGAGCAGCTGATGCAATCGTGTATGGATGACGCTGTGAAGTTTGACCCAGTTTCAACATGTGTCGGCGATTTGGCACAAGATTTTTCTGTACACGCAGTCCTCCTAATCGTTGATGTTCCACTAGCATCGGGTGAGTTTCAATCATCAGCTCCACTCTGAGTCTTGGCTTGACAACACTCAAGTTCCCCGAAAATATCCCTTGGAGGAATCATCCATCGCTGACAACATCAAACATGCTAAGATTTGTGGGTACAAACTGTCCACTACAGTATCCCAAAGACAGAGAAACGCAAGAATATAATGATCAGTGTTTGTTCGATCGCTGTAGAATTTCAGACGACACCGGAGGCGCCATTCCGGAGGATGAAATGCCACCGACTTCGCTTTTGTTCCAACCATTCGGTGCTTTCCTTGATACCTATCGCCACCGCAGGGAGGGTGATCCTGGAGAAGGCGCCTTCTGAAACGACATATTGACCAGTGCGCGACAGAAGCGGCCAAGATCTACGCTG